>PVJH01022766.1:0-36042 GCA_004026705.1 Nesogale talazaci
TTCAGCCTCTCTTCCATTCGGAAGAACTCGGTCAGGTCACGGAAGTAGTCCAAGACGACCTCGTGGCTCCAGGCTGGCAAGGGCTCCTGGCGCAGGAAGCCACAGTGGCCTCCGTGGCGACTGAGCAGGAGGAAGAAGTAGGGGTTGCTGCGGAAGAGCTCGGTGGGCAGCGTGTGGTCTGGGGGCCCGCACACGGGGTCGTCCGCGCTGCAAATGCACAGCACGGGCACGGCTGCCTCGTCCACATCCCGGAGGGGGTCGTTGTGATCCCAGTAGGTGTCCCAGCTGATGGGGAAACTCTTGGTGTGGCAGAAGAGGGTCTCCTCCAACTCCCGCAGGGAGCGGCTCCGGAACAGTTTGCCCATGTCCACCGTGTCCTCCAGGGCGGTGGCATACCTGCGGCCAGCAGTTCATGGGGGGAGGGGAGAGAAGAGAAGGAACAATCAGGAAACAAACGGATGGCCGATGCTGTGGGCCAGATTCTGGCTGCTTTCTTTGACAACCTCGGTGCCTTAAAAAATTATTTTTAAAAAATCCATTTCGGGCTGTGCCCCGGTGGCGTCGTGGTTGTGCGCGGGTCTGCGGCCCACTGGGACGGAGGTTCAATTCCAGCAGTGGGGCTGGGCCTCCTACTCCCACCACCGGAGAGCAGTGATGCCCCCCCCCAAAAAAAAAAAAAACAAAAACCATTTCTTTGCCACCATTTCAAATCAGGCGATTCTACACCAAATGCAGATGTCGGGCTCCTCTAGGGAAAGGGGACCATCTGGCTGCCTGGACCGGCCTTCCTCCCTCCCATGCTCTCTCCCTCCCAGGTCGAGGTTTCCAGCAGCCTGTCATTGGAAATGTGACCTGTCCCATCCTAGGAGGCCTTCTGCAGCTTCCTGTGACACATGGGCAAGGGAATTCTCGATCTAAAGAACAAACCCATTCCCAACCAAAGGACTTGAGCTGCAGTAGTTAAGTTTTGTTGCTCATAATGTTCTTTTCTTTCTTTTTTTAAAGCTAATATGTTGGGGCTGAGCCCTGCTGGCGCAGTGGTTGAGTGCGGGACTTCGGCCCACAGGGTTGGCGATTCAAATCCAGCAGCAGCTCTCCAGGAGCAAGGCTGCGCTTCCTACTCCCACCAGGGCAGTGATGCCCCCCTGACCCCAAAAAAGCTAATATGTTGTCTCAGTGATGACAAATGAGTTTGACCTTGATTGGTGAGACTCGGATTCTTAGAATATATAGGAGAGGAATCAGAAAAAGCAAACAAGAAAACTGTCAGTTGATGCTGATGCTATCGGACAAGCTAGAACTGGCCCTGTGGGTTCCCAGCACTGGAAATCCTTATGGGACTAAACGCCTCATCTTTCTCAGACAGATCTGCAGGTGGTTTTGAACTGCTGGCCTTGCAGGTAGGGCCCAAGGTGTAACCTACTATGCCACCAGGGCCCCCTACGGGAATGAGTGGGAGTTTCATGAAGTTACAGGGCAGGTTCGCTGAGGGCCTGGGACAAGAGGCGCATCTCTGCACATCAGGATGCCAAGTTGGGCAGCCTGGTCCTTAAGGTGAATTAGTCTGGCCCAACCAGCTGCATAGGCACACGGACACTCAAATGGGCTTGCTGGGGAATTCTCAATCCCAAGCTTTCATGGGCAGAGCCGTTTCTAAAGGGCCAGGTTGCCGCTCCACTTCCCTAACCTCGGGCTGGTTCGGAGATGGAAACTCTGGCAATTAAGCCACCCAGAGAGCACCTTGCCCCTGGATTGCGCCAGCGTGGAGTTGCCATGGCAGCGCTTCTGGGCTAGCTGCTGTGGCGCTCAGGCTTTGACCTTCTCAGAATAGGAAACAAAGTGGGGCGAGGGAAGAGAGGCAAGTCACAATCGTTGCCATTTATCCTGCACCTCCCTGGGCCCAGCCTTTCCCTTTTGTTAGCTCGTGGGATGCTCGCAGTCACCTTGGAGGTGGCAGAGAGGGACTTCTCATACCTGGAGCAGGATGGAGGCTCGGGAGATTAGCTAACCTGCTGGGAATTCAGATTTTTGAATCCGGGTCGGTGTGAGCTTCATAGCCCAGATCTCTCTGCCCTGCCACCCACCTGTGCTAACGTCTTAGGCCTCCTTTGGCCACCTCCTAGGGAAGTCACAGAGCCCACAGGGCCCTGGCTGGCTGCTGTGGGGCTGCCAGTCGGCAGGCCTTCTCTGCTGGCAAGTCTCCCCCATCACTTAGTCGGTTGCTTTGACGCCATATTTTTTTTGGCATCATATATTTTTTTAAAATCATCTTTGCATTGATGATATTGACTACATCCATGCCTTACAAATCCGTAAATGCCGTCCTGGGCTAAAGAATGAGAACACATCAAATGTCAGCATCTTTCTGATTCCTGTCACTCCCAGACTCCGAGAAAACACCCTGGACAGATCATCGGTGGCAATTGTTTCCGGAGCCCTCTGTGCTACCAGCTAAGTGGTAAATGTCACGCCGAGCTGCCTGGGCAGCTGCGGGTGGGGCCTCCTGGCGCCGGGTTGCTAGGACACCATGGGGCTGAGGAAAGGCGAGGGGCCCCTGGGCAGGGGTGAGCCTGCCTGTTGCCATCTATAGCTTCTTAACCCTTTTGCGGGATTGTGTGTAGACCACCGCTGGGATTGCGGGGCTTCCCGAGCAGTGTAAGAGAGAACCTTGCCCCAATGGGCCTAAAGCTGTTGGGAGTCAGTACCAGGGCGAGCGGGCTGTTTCTCCGTCTAGTCTGTCTGTCTGTCCCCTGCATGACCCACCTGCTGAGGGCGATCTTCTGTTGGAGCAGAAAGCCCCTTTCATAGGCCCAGGGCAGGCCGGCCTCGAACCACTCCCGGCAGCGGAGCACGGGCGAGATGCAGGCGGCGCCGGTCACGTAGCTGGAGGAGCCGCACTCGCCCAGATAGGAGAGCAGCAGCGCCGAGCCCGAGCCCTCGCTCACGGCGAAGAGCGGGGCCGAGGGGTGTCGGAAGCGGATGTAAGTGACCGCCTCCTTGAGGTCCGACGGGTCCCCAATCGGCTGCAGCCGGGGGCTGGCGAGCGGGCAGCCGTGGTGGCCGCGGCGGTGGAAGATGACCGGGTAGTAGCCGCGCTCCAGGGCGAGCAGGCAGAGGCCGAGCACGTTGCGGGTGAGGCGGCCCCACGCATTGGGGATCACCAGCAGCACCGCGGGGAGGGCGCCGGAGTTGGTGACCCGGCGGCCACGGGGACAAGGGCCCACGACCCAGTCGAGGGCGACCAGTCCGTCGTCGGTCAGCTGCAGGTGCTCCCGGGCCAGTTCCGGGCCCGCGCCTACCGGCAAGACGAAGTGACACAGGGTCTGCAGGTGGGGCCCCGAGAGCCAGGGGCGCGAGGCCGGCTCCAGCGCCGCGGAGCGCCGCAGAGCGCGCAGCAGGCACTGCGCCAGCGCCGACGGCTTGCAGATCAGCCGGCACCCTCCGGGCAGCGGCTCCCGCCCGTCGCCGAACGGCCCCGCCGGGCCTCCGGCCGCCACCTCCTCCCCGCGGCCGTCTCCGCTCCGGGCTTCTCGGGGCGCCTCCGCTCCGACGGCGCGCTGCGTGCGGCGCCCCCGCCGCGGCGCCCGCAGTCGGACGAGGACCAGCGCGGCCAGCAGCAGGGCCAGGGCGGCTCCCCACAGGGACATGGTGCGGCGGGCGAGCCCCCGGCGGCTGGCGGGCAGCCGTCCTCTCCCAGAGCTCCCCTCTCTGCCCGCGGCTCCGCCCGGCCACCGGCTACCCAGGGCCCTCCCGCGCGGAGCGGGGGCGGGGGGCGGGGGCACTGCCCAGGGGGCCGCGCACCCGATTGGCCCCTGCCCCGCCGAGGCAGCCAGTTCGGGCCCGGCTCCCCGCTCCCGCCCCCCCAGCCCTTTGTACAGCGATTGCGACAAGCAGGAGCAGAGGGCGAGAGGAACCAGGACCACGGGGAGGGAGCCAGGGCGCGGGGCGCGGACACCCCGGGGAGCCGCCGGAAGAGGGTGGGGAGAGCAGCGAGGCGAGAAGAAGGGTGGCGGATGCACAGAAGCGGGGAGACACGCAGACCGAGGCTTGGGGGCTAGGGGGGTCGCATCAGCAAGCCCCGGGCCGGCCCCCCCCCCCCCCCGAGGTCCGGAAACTCCGGGCACAGGCTCCCAGCCTCGCGCGCAACGACCGCAGGGACAGCGGAGGCACCAGCCGCGCGTCCTCCCCCGGGGACGGTCGTGCCCTCTGACCTCGGTGTTTGTCGCGGGCAACCGAACTGCGTAAACGCCTGGCGGAACCGGGGTCCTGCTCTGGGTCAGCCAGAGCGATGGGCTGGGCCCCCGGGCCCCGACCTTTGCAGCGGGATGTTGGGGGGCTGCTAGATTCGGTGCTGCGTCTACCGAATCCAGTTTGGGAGCGCGGAGGCGGGGGGGGGGGCTCTCCCAAGACTCTGCTCTCCCCCAAATGAAGTGCTCAACAGGGTCCCCAAGAAGGGCGCCGGCAGAAGCCACAGAGCCGAGTCTCCCTCGGGGGCCCGGTCCTCCCTGCGATGGGGCCTTGGCGGGGGTCGACCGGCCAATACTTGGAAGGGCGGGGGAAGAAGCCCCTCGGAAGTCAAGGCTATGGGAGAGGCGACCGGCTCACTCGATTCCGAAGGGTCGGACCGGGAATCTGGGTTTGGCAATCGTCGCTCTTCACCCACGTTCCCGTCTTCCCTCCAAATCCAGAACCAGGCCAAGGAGAAAGGGGACGGGGAGAGGGCGGTCCCGCCCGCCCTCCCCTGGGGGGCGAGGCCTCGGGCTGCTCTCTCTCACGGTGCCCAAAGGCTCCCTGGGCGCCGCGAGTCCTCAGGGGCAGACGATGAGGGCCAGGGTGGAAGGGGGGCACCAAGCAACCACCAGGGGCTCGAGGTCTGCGGAGGCGGGGGGGCCCGAGTCCTCGGAGGCCGCTCCGGGCGCCGACCCTCCTTGCGGGCGCAGCAACGGGACGGGCAAGACTCTACTTCTTGGTGAAGCCTGCACTTGGGGAAGCTGTCCCTCTTCTCGTCGCTGAAGGGGGCTGGCCCCGGGGCGCGTGCCCAGTCGCAGGGGACCCCATTTCCCGCCCGACCCCGCAGCCGCGCGCCGCTGCCCGGGGGGTGGGGTGGGGAGGATGCGCGGGGCGGGACTCGGGGCGCTGGAGGCGGGTCCTGGCTGGGGCTCTCGCGCTCGGCGCGCGCCGGCCGGGCTCCTAGAAAACTTTTCCGGCTTCAAGTCGAGGACGCGCGCGCGCACGGTCCGCTGTGGGCGGGCGTTGGGACGGGCAGAGGCGGGGCGAGGGATGGACGCGCGCGGCCGGGGAGGTCCCGCGGGCGCGCGCGCGCGGGGGGGAAACCGGACGGCGCGCGCGCGCCCGGATCTACGTGGGCGCGGGGGCGCTGGGGTCGGGCCGCGTGGCGCGCTCCGTGGCTGCCGCTGCGGCTGACCCGACCCCGCCGGGGGCCGGCTGGCATGGCGCCTCCGCCGCCTTGGCCCCGGCTCTTTTTCCTGGGAGCGCTCTTGGGGCGCCTGGGTCCCAAGGAGGTAAGGGACGGGCTCCGGAGAAGGCTTTGGCCGGGGATCTCAAAGCGCGCGTTGCCGAAAGTTAGTCCTGGAAGGAGGGGCGCGCCGGGAGGAGAGCGGGAGTCCCGCCCTAGCGAGCTGGGCCTGGGCTGGGCCCTCTCGGAGACCAGCGTCCCAGCTCTGCGCTTTGGACCCACAGGTGGGAGCCGGGCCAGCGGAGGAGGCCGGAGCCCGTTGTCCCGGGGGCTCATGGCCTCTGCCCCCACAGGTACGAGTCCTGGAGGCCGCCGAAAGGGTAACCTTCTCCCCCGAGAGTCTCGCCACACCCTCCAGTCACCACCCTCTGGGGACCTCTACCGGCCCTTCCTGCCCTAGGCGCCAAGCTTCTCCATCCCAACTTGACGCTTGGGGCCTACTGCCCTCTCCCCACCCGACGCTCGGAGAGCTTCAGCTGCCCTAAGCGCTCTTCTTTCCCCGTGCACAGGTGTCACCAAGAGTGACGTACACACGGATGGTCCCGGGGGCGGTAAGTCAAGCAGCAGCCCATCCGTGGGTATCGGCCGTGCATGCCTCCGCCAACTTGCCCGTCCACCAGCTCCTTTGCCCGTAGAAGTCTCCCACCTCGCCCGGACCTCGGGCCTGGGAAGGCAATAAACAGACGCCCGCCGTCGAGGTGTGGCAGGAATGCTGTCGAAAAGCTGGCTGCGTGCGCGGTGGCTGCAAGTGGAGGTGAAGGTACCGCCGCGAGTGGAGTCGGTTCCGACCCGGAGCCCCCTGTGGGACAGGGTAGAACTGCCCGCTGTGAATTTCCCAAACTGGCATCCTTTATGGGAGCAGAGGCCGGTGGTTTCCATCCGCTGATCTTAGTGTGGGCTCGGCAGCCCAAGGCGTCACCCCTAGGAAAGTAGGAAAAACAAACCAACCCCCCACCCCACAGCCCTGCAGCCCAGCTCCACCGTGGGCCTGCGGGAAGTCACTCAACTGGGTTTCCTGTAAGCAGAGACGAAGCCCGTCTCTGCCTGTAGACCTGTCACCAGCGGGGGCAGTGTTTGAAAGGCAGAAAGGTGTGCGGTGGAAGGCGTGTGCGCTTAATGGCCCGTCAGTGATCCCTAGTCATGCGGTCTGCGGTTTCTAGACGCCAAACGGTGGACTCTGCCTGTCTGGCCGAGAGAAGTTGCTTCATTCCACCTGCGGGCCCTGTTCCTCATCCTGCCTCGTTATCAAGTCGTTCCCCTGTTTAGAAACGTCCCTATGGCGGCCAGGGCACAAGGAAGGGAGAAAAGTCTTTCGTGGTGTAGAGTTACAGTCTAGGAAACTCACAGGGGCAGCTAGTTCCACCCTGTTGCTCTGGGCGGGCATTGACTGGATGGCTGAGTTTGCGAGTGCTTCCGTCGGGGCCATACTGCCCCGCCTGCCTTTCTAGGTTCCAGATAAACGAACCTCCACCACCTCTCCAAATTGTTGGTTCCTCTCCCTGCTTTAGTCTGCTCACCATTCCATGAGTGTCAGGTGTGTCCTACCTCTGTGCCTTTCATCCTGTTGATTGCCCTTCACACCTGGCCGCCAATGTGTGGCTCCCTCCCCTGCCACCATCCAGCTCCATCCATCTTCAAAGCTTAGTCCCTGAGGCAGCACCCTTTTGAAACCTTCCCCACCCTGCCTGTCCTCATTCATCATCTCCTCCGAATTCTTACTCTGCTTACACCTGCGCTCTGGTCATTCCACAGCTCATCGTGGGGAGTTTAACTTGCCGTTCCATTCACACTGGTTTTCTTTGCTCGGCCTCCCGACACATCCCTTGCAAGCAAAGGGCAGGAGTTCGTTTTCTTTGGGCGTCTCCTTCAACGTCTGGCAAAGTTCGGAGCTCGGAGCCAGCTCCATCAAGGAGTACCTGATGATGCATGATGTGAATTTCCATCCCGGGACTGTGCACCTGCACGCACCCTGGGGACACTGTGTTTGGATGGTCTTGGGGGTTGAATGTACAGATCTGATCAGAAGATCTGATCACGTGGGGACACTCAGCGTCTAATCTGGGCGCCTATGGAGCCATCGTGGCAAGGGCAACTAAATAGAGTTGAAATCATGGGTTTGAGTCCAGCAGGGTCACCTAGGCACAGGGCCTGAGAAGTGCGCTTTGACGAAGTGGCGCTCCCCTCGATGGATGAGAAAGGTGGGCAGAGTGCTTCTCGAGGGAGGCAAGAGGGAGTACATTCCAGCTCCCGTGAGCCTTTGTTCTTTCTTGCGTCTTCCCTGGTTGAAGGATCATCCGGAAGCCCATGAAATGGACCCCTCCCCTCACCCAGGCTAGCGCTCAGATTACCCAAGGAGGGCTCTAGGACAGGTCTGATGTCTTCTTGCTTTTCCTCCAGGCGGAGGAGGTCCACTTCCTCTACCACCCCTGTGCCCACCCCTGGCTGAAGAACCAGCTTGCTCTCCTGGCCCACGCCTGTGTGGCTCGGCCCGCCCTGGCCCCTGACTGGAACCTTACTCGGGATCGGGTGAGTGGTGGGCAGAGGCTCAGGGGGAAGGTGGCACATAACTGGGAGGGAAGGAGAGTTCGGGGCCTTCCTCGTGCTCGCTCCACCCCACCGGCAGTTGCTTGAAACAGGTGCCTCTTTCCCTAGCCGTTGGTGCTGACAGCGTGGGGGGAGACGCTGGAGATGGCCTGGGTGGAGCCAGTCTGGGCCGCCCACTGGTTGAAGAGGCGGCGGCGGAGACGGAAGCTGCAGCAGGAGCAAGCAGGGTTCCCGGAGGCCGGCCTGTCCAGGTCTTCTCCGTCGATGGAGAGCCCTGGCAGAGGGCGGCCAGGCTGGGGCGGATGTGTGCAGGTGAGGGGCGCTGGGCCCAGGCTTGGTGGGGGTGGGGGTGGTGTAGAGGGATGTCACTGGGTATTGTGGAAGTGGGCAGGAAGGATGACCCTGCCTCTTCTTTCCACAGGCCCCCGCTTTGGCCTTTGCCCTGAGAAGCTGGCGGCCCCCAGGCCCGGGGGCAGCCGTTAGAGCCCCCAGGCAACTGTCTGCAGGTGGTGCCAGAAAGCGGGGGCTTCGGGCTGCCCTTGGTCTCCAGCCCACCGCCATGGCCCCAAGGCGTTCCTCTGCTTCCCCACAGAACCTGGAGGCCAGGCGGCCCACACTGGGCACTCTGGGTGAGGCGGTCATTGCCTCGCCTGTGCCCATTGTCCCCATGCTGCCTGGGGGGCTAGGAGGCAATGCCACCCCAAGGACCGAGGCTCAGAGACCCAAGGGGCAAGGTGGCTCAGAGGGCTGTGCCTGCCCCAGCAAGGCTGCCCCAGCCCCCCGGGCAGCCACGCCCCCGCGGGTGGCCAGGGGCCCCACCCCGCGCACGGAGGAGGCCGCCTGGGCCGCCACGGCGCTCACGTTTCTGCTGGTACTGCTCACCCTGGCCACGCTCTGCACGCGGCTGCACCGCAACTTCCGGCGCGGGGAGAGCATCTACTGGGGACCCGCCGAGGACAGCCAGGACACCGTGGCGGGTGAGCCGTCCCCGCGGCCCCCCGCCCGCACCCCCCCTCTCCCGCCCCCTCTCCTTGCCCTTAACTGCCCCCTTGGTCCACAGCCGTGCTGAAGCGAAGGCTGTTGCTGCCCCCGCGCCGCTTTAAGCGCTCCCGCCGGAGACCCCTCCTCCCGCCCACGCCGGACAGCGGCCCGGACGAGGACGAGGACAGCTCGGAGTGAGCGTGGCAGCCGGGCTCCTGCTCCTCGGAGGGGCTGGCGGCGGCCCCGGCTCTTCCTGGTCCAGGAACGGGCGTGGCCGGGACGGCCTTCCTGGCCAGGATTGCTTGTTTCCGATTAAATTATTTTAGTAGAGTCTGGAGTTGAGCTGGTGCCTCTGCCCCAGGTGGGCGCCACGCCCTCCGTCTAAGGAGTGTGTGCCGTGGGTTCAGACCAATCTGGGGTCGGAGGTGGAAGCCTCCCTCCGCCTCCCCTCGACACCCGAAGGGGCCGTGTGGGTACGTTCCAGGTTACTTACTGTCAGGCTGGCAGTTCAGACCGCGGCCTCTCCGCCAGAGAAGCCTGCAGCCTTGGAGACCCGACCGGCCAGTAAAGACAAGCCTTCCTAAGGGGGCTTCTCTGGTGGGGGGGCCTTCGGAACTTCCCGCTTCTTCCAGGCCTGTGTTTTCTCTTTCATGCATTTCTCCAAGCATTAGACGCACGCTGTGGTCACTTATTTATTTTTGATACAAATGTACATGACACATGTCTTGACAGTCAGCCCACCCACCACCACAGGTAGGGCCTGGCCCCTGGGAAGGTGGGGCAGGGGGGAGCTGGTGTGCGCTGCCTGCCCAGCCCAGGCTCTGGGGCTTGGGAGGGGGGGGCACAGCAGGGGTGCAGGTGCTGGCCTCTCCAAGGTGACAGGGTCAGGGTTCACACCCGCTAGCTGAGTGGGGGAGCCTGGGGAGCCAGCCCCAAGCTCAGGTGCTCAGTTCTCAGCCCCAGCCGGCTGCCCCTTGCGTGGGGGAGGGTGGGGTGGGGGTAGAGATGGCAGGAAGTGGTGTCCATGGAAGTTTCTCAGGGAGAGGTAGGGCAGGGTGTGTGTGTTAAGAGGGGCAGGGCAGCTGGTGGGGGAGAGGGAGGTTGATCCCCAACGCTGGTCCCACTGCTCTGGCTCACCCCCCCCCACCGGAACCCAGGTGGGCCAGGCCTCGGGAACGGCACTGCCGCCCACACACTCATTCAGGGACACTCAGTTACCACAAAGTTAAAATTAAGGGGTAGGTAGGAGAGGGAGGAGAGGGGAAAAAGAAGATTTTCCAGTGTTTGATGCTGGGAACCCCGGCACGTGGGTGGGGGCCGTTTGGCATGAGAGCGAGCGAGCAGCAGGGCAGGGACATCCACTGATTCTGTACACAGGAAGGGTGCCCCCGCTCAGCCCCAGCAGGGCTGAACTGGCTCGTGGGGGTGCATGGAAGGGGAGCTGCCCCACTCGGAGGGCCCCACCCTGACCCTTTGTTGAGGATGCCCTGGAGGGCAAGGGGCGAGGAGAGATGCCTCACAGGCCCCTGCACACTAGGGGCGTGGGGGGGAGGATGCTATGTACAGGGAGGGGGCATGGAATGTGGGGGACAGAAGCTCCTGCCACCCCACCTCCCCACGCATGGGTCTTCGGGGGGCAGGGGTGGGGGGGCACCAGGGCGGCACGAAGGGCACTTGTGCCAGTGGCTCTGTTGGGGTGGGTTAGTGTCTGGAGTGGCCCAGCTCCCAAGGCCAATGAGGTCCCAGGGTGAGGGTGAGGGTGTGGGGAGTGGTCACTGTTTCTTCTCGCGGGTGGTGATGGTGACCAGCTGCTTGGCAGCCTTGGCGATGTCGTAGGCGCACTGGATCACCTGCTGGGTCAGCAGCTGGAAGTCCACAGGGGCGCCCGGCTCGGGGGGCACCGTCTTCCGGCACTCGCTCTGCAGCCGGTAGGCGCTGGCGTTGAGCAGCCGCAGGGAGCTGCGCACTGGCTCCAGGGCCGGCCTCTGCGGGGAGGGGCGGGGCGGCTGGAGTGCAAGCTGGGGGCCATTGCTCCAGCCATGGGTCCGGCCGCCCTCCCTCGCTAGGCCTCACCCCCTCTCCCCCATACCCCCCGGCCCCCAACATCTCTTCCCCCCTCCCCCCCCCCCAGGCCATTACCTTTGGGAAGAGAGAGGCCATCTCAGTGACAGCCAAATGTATCTTCTCTGAGCAGGGCACAAAGCTGTGGGGGAGGGGGGCACAGGGGAGGGGTGCTCAGGGGAGGCTGGGGGCGGGGGACAGTGGCACCCCCCTGGCCGCTCTCCCGCCCGCCGCCCGTACCTGTCATGCTTGAATTCCTGGGCAGCTCGCAGCAGTTCCTGAATGTTCTTGGTGACCTGTTCCGTCTTCAGGATGACGTCCTCGGTGCTGGGCAGCCCCGGGTCCAGGTCTTCCTCCAGGCCCTCCAACTCGGGGTGCAGGTCCTCGTCCTTGCCCAGCTCTAGAAACCGCTTCCCTTCCAGGCTGACCGCATGGTTGGGGGAGAGGGGTGGGTGGGTGGGGGTGGTGTGGGGCTGCTCCCGGCAGCATCCCAAGACACCCCGGGGTGCGAGCAGGACCGGTCGTGAGAACCAAGGGCGTCTCACCCGAGCAGTGGGTCCCCGCTCTGCGTGTTCTCGTAGTCGCTGTCGGCGCTGCTGCCGTGGCGGGAGAGCTTGCTCTGGAGGGGCAGCCGGAGACGCCCTGGGTGAGCGCCCTCCCCGGCCCGCGCCCCCTCCCACCCAAGGTCGCTGCGGGAGGGACCTTACCGCGTGGCGGCTTCCTTCCTGCGGGCAGGACAGCAGCGGGGAGGAGGGCGTGAAGGGCACGGCTGAGGTGGACACCCCCTTCCGGATCTGAAACCCAAGGTTGGGCACGGGTCAGTCTCTTCTCCCCCCGCCCCCGGGTCAGCTTCCCCCGCCACAAGGGCAGACACTAGACACGGAGCCTGACGCTCCGCCGGGCGCTGAACAAGCCGCTCAAGTGGAGCCGCCTCCCGGCCCTGCCTGCCCTGCTTACCCGGTAAAGGCCAGCGGGCACGTGCACAGAATAGATAGCGTCATCCTCCAGCTCCTGGGAGGGGGACAGCAGATGTCATGGTCTGGCCCCAAGCACGTTTCCACGCGTGCCCACGTGCCCCCCCAGCCCCACCCCGGGGACCCGCAGGCGCTCACCGGGCTGTGGAAAGGCTGGAGCCGTGTGGAGAGCTCGTCCCCAGGGGGTCCCCCAAAGGGCTTCAGGGCGGAGCCCGGCTCATACATGGAGAAGGCCTGGCGGTCCCGGCGGTGGGTACTGCCCCCGGGGGCCATGGCCGTGTGCTCAGCCCTCTCTCCGGGGAGCGGGGTGGTGGGCGCAGGCCCCGACTGCTGCCGGAGCTGCAGGTTCTCCGCCTGCAGCTTGTGGATCTGTGGGCGGCCGCCGCGCAGGCCCGTCAAGACACTGGGGCGCAGGCAGGCCGCGCCCGCACCCTCACCCCGCGCCCGCGTCCACCGAGGCTGCGGCCCTCACCTCCCTCTGCAGCCTCCGCAGCTCATCACTCAAGCTACTGTTAACCTTCATGAGCTGCTGCACCTTGGCCTCCGAGCTGGCCAGGGCCTTCTTCAGCTCCAGATACTCCTGCAGCGTCACGGCCCCGTCGGACAGGTCCGAGGAGTCTATGCTCTGCGGAGGGAGGCAGCCCGTCAGCCACCCCACCGGGTAGGAACCGGGGTCCCCGGGGGCTAGCCGCCGAGGCTTGTGACCAGCTTGCAGGGAGGCAAGAGGGCGGCGTGGGGTCGCAAAGCAGGGGCCCGTGGGTGGGGCCCACGAGAAGGGGCCGGGTGGGGAGGGCAGGGCTCAGACCCGGGCTCGGTTGTTCCGGGTGGCACTGGCGCTACGCAGGGGCTCCTGGTCCGTGTCCTCGTCGGAGGCCACGCTGTCGTAGTCATGCTGGTCGTCCAGGTCACTCTGGCTCCGAGCAGAGAGCTCCAGGTTGTCTGAGGACACGGGGCTGTCACTGAGGGGCCATGCCGGCGGCGCCGCGGGGACCAGGGGCAGAGCCCCGGCTGCCCCGCCCACGCCCCACCCACCTGTCGGGCTGCTCAGGCTCTTGCCCTGCTGTCTCCGCTTGGCCTCGCTGAGAATGTCGATGATCAGGGTGGCAAACTCGCGGGCGTTGAAGCGCGCCAGCTTCTGTCTCCCCTGCGAGGCAGCATGGGGTCGGCCGGCATGAGAGGCCGCGTGCAGCCCCCCCTCCCGCCCCCAGTCCTTGGAGGGCTTGGTGGAGGGCTGCAATAGTCTCCAGAGGCTGTCTGCATAAAAGAACGGCTGGGCCCTGAGGGAGGGGGGCTGGAGCTGGCCCAGGCATCTGGGGGCAGGGAAGGCGAATTTCCGGCCCAGGTGCCTTGGGACCCTCACCTGGTTCCGTGTGGCCGAGTACTCGGGGTTCACCGGCAGGAAAGGCACCGCACTGCGCTCCGTCACCAGGGTGCTGTGGTTCTGGGTTGCCAGCCACACTGCAGGGGAGGGAGGCACCACCCACGGGGTCAGGGGTGCCCGCCTGCCAGGCTCCCTCCAGCTCGCACAGAGCGTGGGGTTCCAGACCAGGGTGGCGGTGAAGCTAGAAGCCTGCCCTGGCGAGGTGGGCTGGGGGCAGAGTAAGGCCTGGAGTCTGCGGCCAGGGAGGGGTGGTGAAGGCAAGGGCAGGACCAGGAAATAGGCCCAAGGTCGGGGGCGGGGGTGGGGGGGTGGGGGTGAGGGTGCAGCTGGGAGGGTCTCATTGCTGGCCTGCAGAACAGCCCAACTCCAGGCACTCTTCCAGACCCCAGAGACCCATGCCAACACCTGGTTCCACCCCCAACCCCACCCCCAATGCCCTCCACTCACCCGCATCATTCTCTCTCCGATCCACCTCGTCGTACACGTCCATGGCCAGCTCCTCGAAGAGTCTGTTGCTGAGCTGGAAGCAGAGTGGAGGCTTTGTGAGAGCAACACCCTCACCCCCTGTGCCAATCAGTATAGCCAGCTCACTGGAGGCCACCAGACCTGGGGGCAGGGCTTCTGTCCCCTGTGCCATCCAGTTCCAGGTCTCAGAATCAGAAATTGGGGCTGGGGGTGGGCAGGGTCCAGGCCAAGAGGTGGGGGGCAACAGGCCGTGAGCTAGACGGTACTGAAGGAGCCAGGAGGACGGGTCGAGACGGTGACTTACCGCCTGCAGCTTCTTCTTGGCTGCTTTGGCCAGCTCCGACAGGTCCAGGCTGGGCACAGGGCGGGAGATCGGGAGGGAGAGGTGAGAGGGGCCCGGCCCCTGCAAGGACCTCCCACCCATGCAGGGGCCCCAGGGGGAGAACATCCAGGCGCTGCACAGTGCATGCCCCCGTCCTGCCACCCCCCGCGGCCGACAGGCACGCTATACCTCTGAGACATGCACTTTTGCCGAGATCTAAGTCCAGAGGAAGGCAGCAGAAAGAAGAACAGGACAGAGGCAGCGATTACCCAGGGCAGGGACCACCCGTCTCCGGCCACGCACTGGGCCCCCGAGTGCGTACGGAGGGCAGCGTGCTGGGTCCCGCCTGCCGCCAGCTTGCTCCCCGCGCTCGCGGTGCCCCAGCTCTCCTCTGCACCGTCTGCCATTGCCTCCCCGTCCTTCCCTTGGCTCCTCAGCCCCTTCCGGACCCTTCTCCTGGCCCCCGGGCCCGGCCTGCAGAGCTTCCCCACCCAGTAGGTGTCCTCTCTACTGCCTTCAAGTCGATTCCGACTCCCAGCGAGTCCACGGGACAGGGCAGGACACAGGACTCTGCATTTCAGACACTGCCAGAGCAAAGAGGCCTCGTCTTCCTCCCTCAGGGCAGCGGTTGGCTTCACACGGCTGACCTTGCCGTTAGCAGCCCGACACAAACAAAGCCACCAGGGCTCCTCCCGGGCAGGTAGGCTGGTCTTTTAACTCACAGCCTTGACGCGCAAGCCCTTGCCTTGAAACAGTCGGCCTAACAGGGCCAGCACGGCATTCTTTGAACCAAAAAGGCCCTTACAGTGTAACTGCTGAGTACTCTGTGTGCACTATCTTATCTCACTTCAACGTCTCAGCCGCCCAGAAAACCAGGTACAGCCGTCCTTGATTCAGACATCCGTGACCCAAGGGCGGGGGCTGGGCACTCCAGCAGGCCCCAGGGCACAGTGCTCTCCATGTCCCTTGCTCAGACCTCTCTGTGCCCAGGAAGAAGTCCTGACTTGTGTGCAGGGGCACAGAGCTGACCACCCCACCCCCATCTCCATGCCGGCCCTGCTCCCCAGCAGCCTAGATGCCGGCAGCAGCCCCCAGGGGGCAGCACAGCTGACCTCCAGGCCTGCACTCCGCCAGCCGCCCTCCCTAGAGTGGACACCCACTGTCTGTGGACAAGGCCACCTCTGCTTGAGACTGGGGGTTCCTCTGGGGCAGGGGCCCTGCCTGCGATCTCTGCGCCTCCAGGGCCCAGTGCCCAGAACATTCTGTTGGATGAGGGCCTGTGTGCGGGTGTGCACCACTCACCAGGTCACCCCACACCCATCCACAGACACGCCAGGCAAAGCCAGACAGGAAAGCAGAGAGGAGCCTTAGGGTCGCAGGACAGAGAGGTTTAGGTTTGGAGGCAGGCGATGCCCAGGCCTCACCATCCCTGGCTGCCCACACAGGCCCTTAGGAGGACGAGCCCCATCCTTTCCAGGTCCAAGCCAGCGGGCACTACCTGGCATGAAGATGCTGCTAACACAGAACTGGCCACCAGGTGGCGCCCCCACCCACCTTGTGAACTGGACCACATGCCACCGGTGACCACAGTGGCCTGGGCACCTGGGACCTCTCCTCACAGAGGAGGTACACTGTGTGTGTCCCCCTCTTCCCCGGCCCTGCCCAGTCCTCGGGTACCCACAGTGTCCTGGTCACGAGTCTTTGCTTAGAAGCTGGTCTGAAGACGTCACAGCAGGAGCAGCGCCGGCAAGCAGAGTCTTGTGACCCTCCTCCCCGCCAGGGTCTTTCCTGGTTCCCAGACCCTGCGAGGGCTTGCCAGGCCTGGGGCTGGGGCGGTGCTGACGGTATCGGAGCTGGGATTGCTCCCTACTTTGGGGCCCAGAAATAGAATGAGGGCTGCCTGACGCAGGCTTGTGTCTCCATCCAGGCCTTGGGGGACCAAGGGGGTGGGGGGACCACAGCCCTGACTGAAGCTGGGGGAGGAAAGGGCGAGGCCTCAGGGGGTGAGGTGCTCAGCATGGCATCCGGCTGCCTCTGGAAAGGGGCATCAGGTGGGCCCTCACCTGTCAGCCATCTGTGGGATGATGTAATGCCCATTCTTGTGATCTGAACAAAAATAAAAATGCCAAGTCACCGGTGCTGGGTGGACGCAGCAGCTGGGAGCCCACCTCACTGCCACGAGCAGGGCCTGGTACCCAGAAGGGTCAAGGAAAACAGGAGGAAGGCAGTGTTCCACCCCCCTCCACAGGAGCTGGCCGGAAGGTGCGCCTCCCCCCGACTCCCCAGCCCCAACGCTGCAGCCCAGAGCCCGCAGCAATTTCACAGGAGCTCGTTGCCTAGCAACACGGCTCCCTAGCCAGCTCTGTCACCAAGGCACCTGCTGCTGGGTGTGCCTGGGTCCCACCTGCCTGCCCGGCCAGGCCAGGCCAGTCCCTCGTTCTGCTCACCCGGCTTGCGTCCGCAGAGGTAGAAGGCCAGCCGGTCAGTGAGCTCATACTGGCACTCCACCAGCCTTTCGGCCAGCTCATGGTGCCCCGCCTGCCTGTGGGAAGCGGCATGGCTCAGCCCCGCGGCAGGGGCCCCGCCCACCCAAGCCACACCGGCCCTCTGACCCTCACCTGGCGTAGTCAATGGGTGTGCGGCCATTCACGTCCGGGGAGCCCGGGTCAGCCCCGTACACGACCAGCAGCTCGGCCTGCAGGGTCTGCCCGGCTTTGGCAGCCACGTGCAGGGGGGTGGTGCCCTTCTCCGGATGGAAGAAGTTGGCCTGGGCGCCCAGGGACAGCAGGCGCAGACACGTCTCCAAGTTGCCCGTCCGCACGCTCGAGTGCAGCTGCTGCAAGGGGCAGGCATGCGGAATGCACCCGGCCCTCCAGCCGCCCACAGCCCCGAGGGGAGGGGCCCCACCGGGCCAGCCCCTGGGGAGGGCAAGGGGCTCCCCCGCCAGCCGGAGGGAGGGTCCGTCAAGCAAGGCCATCTGCCGCGCGCTCCCTGGGGGCGGACACAGCCTGCGACCCAGAGGCGGTTGGGTCGGTCCCATTTCACAGATGGGGAAACGGAGGCTTTCACCGCTGGAGTGGCTGGGCTTTGAGTTTAATGAGGGCCCTTGGGTGGGGGGAGCGGAGTAGCCGCAGCCGGGGGGTGGGGTGGGAGGGGGCCCTCACACCTTGCTGAGGTCTTTGGCAGTGACGCCGTCATCGTCCCGGCAGGGGAGCTTGTGCACGAACGCCAGCATCTGGTACTTGGCCCTGATGAACTCGGCCTTGATGGGGCTGCGCGGGGCACACGGGAGGCAGTGGGGCGCAGAGTCGCCCAGGCTGGCCCCAGGCCGCCTCCCGGCCCCGCCACAGCCCTGGGCAGCCCCCCTCCCCCCCTTACTGGACTTTGTCTTGGGGGTGGGCTTTGCGCCGGCCGCTCTGCACTTGCGCGGGGTCCAGCAGGGAGTGCTCCCAGATGGAGTTGGCCCCGTTGCTGGCCAGCGTGTGCACCATCTGCAGGGGAGGGGCGCCAAGTGAGCACGCCCGCTGCCGGCCGGGCACTGGGGAAGCGTGGGCCAGCCCCGCTGGAAATGGCCCTCGCGCCGCAGCCCTGCCCCCCCCCCCCCCCCCCCCCCCCCCCCCCCCCCCCCCCCCCCCCCCCCCCCCCCCGGCCCCGCAAGGTCCCTCCCCAGCGCTCTGGCCGCAGCTGAGGGGATGAGGTGGGGGAGGCAGGCTGCTGAGCTTCCTCTCGGAGGGGTGAGTGGATGGGCTCCAGGGGCAGGGCTGGGCTCTGCCTGGGGGGGCGAGACCGCTGGCGGCTGTCCATCCCAGGCAGGGCATGGGCACCGGCGTGGGGGACGGTACCTGCAGCAGCGTGGGAGGCCAGGCGCTGTGGCGCAGGTGCTTGACGATGGAGATGTGGCGGCCCAGGCTCCGGTGCACACTGCAGCACTCGTCACACACCAGCACCCCCCTGCTGATGGACGCCCAGCCAGGGTCTGCGGGAGCGGGGGGCGGCGGGGTCACCGACCGCCAGGTGACAGGGAGGAGCCGGGCTTGCACTACGTGGCGCCGTTCAAATCCACTCATGGCTCACATTCGCTCAGCCAAAGCCTACCACCCTGTGCCTCCAGCTGCCCCCGCCCCCGCCCCCAGCTCAGAGCTCAGAGCAGGACCCCCTGCTCCAGCAGATCGCCCCTTCTTCCTGAACCCTGTTGCGACGGTCGAGAACATCTACGGCCAAATGTCCACGGCTCCAAACGTCCCTACTCGCACGAGCCAGGTGACGCTGGGCACGCTCTTCCAGTTGTGCAGCCATCCGGACCCCCCTTTCTGCAGCTGCTCCCCAAGCTGCTCCCTATCTAATCCTCCCCGTGGCTGGTGTCACTTTGATCCCGAGCGGAGAGCGCACTGCTCAAGGCAGGCTTTCCTTTTTAAAACAAACAAGCAATTCGTTAAGCTAAACTACCGTTTGGTTTTAAGAAACCACTCCTGGGGATATTTTTGGTCTGGGTTTGAAAGGCGGTAATAGTTTCTACTAGCCCCCAAAGCTGCAGGGTGTCGAGTCCCCGAGAATCTGAAACCCTGCCTCTCGGTCCCCTCCCTCAAGTCAGAGCGTTCTCAGAGGGTGACGTTTCAGAAGGAGCATCAAGCCCGTCCACTAAGGCGCCTGGGGCGGGCTCAAACCTCCGACCTCTCTGTGAGCAGCGGGGCACTGCACCCGCTCCCAGCACCCAAAGACTCCTACACGCAGGCTCCCCACGCTGAACGCAGCGGCGCTCATGTGTCAGGGCCGTGTTGTCCCTGTGACAGAGGGGAACTGGGCTCACATCCTTGTGGAGACAGACAGACAGATGGCCAGGCCTTTGCTCCCCGTGCTCCCCAGCGGGGCTGGAGCGCCAACCTTTCTAAGTCCCTCTGTGTGCCCCCCCCCCCCCAGTGGGATAACCAGCAAACAAACAAAGCCCCATTGCCAGGAGGCATGATGTTCTTGATCGGGGTGCTGCCAGCGGACAGAGCAGAACTGCCCCACAGGGTGCCCAAGTCCACCATCTTTAGGGGGTCTCCAGGACACAGAGCTGAGGGCTGGCAGAGCTGTGCCCCTTCCTCCACATGCTTGTCCCTCTGGAGTCAGGCTGTTCCAGGGCCCACGCAGGGAGCACAGCTCCTTGTCTTGCTAGGCCCCAGGGAGGCAGGATTCCACAAGGGCAGGTCAGAGACCCCTGACAACCTGGGCACTCCACCTGGTGACCCAGGCTGGCCCCGGCCACCACGCCGCTCCTACACCAAAACTTCCGTGAGAACCGCTGGCCCACGTCACCCCCTCCCAAGCTTCTGCCCTTGTGTCCTGGCATGCAAGGAACCTCTCTCCCTCCTGGGTCTCCTGTCTCTGTGGCGGATGGGGTGAGCGGAAGTCCCCCTGCAGGGGGGTGGAGGGGCCAGCACTGACTGAGCGTGTGGCTGGAGCTGGGTGGGTGCACTCTCCATGACGTTTCCGACAACTGCCAGGCGAGGCAAGAAGATGCCCTCCCTGCTTTCTAGACAAGGCTCAGAGAGGGCGTGTGGCTTTCTCAAGGTCGCACAGCCAATGAAGCAGGGGCTGCTGGGCTGAGGACCCAGGCGCTTCCTGGGCAGCGGCTATGGTTTGTCGTCCACCCTTCTTGGTGTCCTCCTGCCCCAGTGGGGGCCCAGCCCCACACAGTGGGCTAGAGAGCCACCTTCCACCCTCTTGGGGAGAAGTGAACTCTGAAAGAAGAAAGGGGGGCTGAGCCCCAGTGGCGTAGTGGTTGTGCACGGGACTGCGGCCCACTGGGACGGAGGTTCAATTCCAGCAGTGGGGCAGGGCCTGCTACTCCCACCACCGGAGAGCAGTGATGCCCCCCTCCCCCCAAAAAGAAACAAGAAAGGGGGGGCAGGAACGAGTGGGGGCTCCCAGGGTTCTTCTCGTGGGTAGGGGAGATGCCACCCAACTCGAGCCCTTCGGGAGTGGGGAGGAGACAGCTGCACGGCACTCAGGCTGCAGAAAGGTCACAGGGAGAAAGCAGCCATTGTGTGCTGGGGAGTGGGGGCAGGGAGCTGGTCTCCCAGGACACTGCTCTGCCCAGGCCCCCCGCCCCAGCTCAGGAAGCCCTGTCCTTGTGTGTGTGTGTGTGTGGGGGGGGGTGTTTGGCGCTAAGCCCTACACTGTGGCCACTCAAGAGAACCCAGAAGTGCGGCCCCCCAGGGGAGGGCGAGGCTCCCACCAGAATATGGTCCTCAGATCCTTTTCCCTCAAAGGACTTGCCCCAAAGTGGCCAGGAGAGTGGTGAGGAGACTCTGGGGCCAGGGGCCCAGCCGGGGTTGCACCCATGCCCAGCCTGGATGAAGGCTTGCGGGACACCCCGGAGAGCAGGATGGCCCGGAGGAAGCTGCGGACAGGGCTGCTGTGGAATAGGGCGGAGAGTTTCCCCTAACGTAATGGGCAGCGCTGCAGTGGGAAGGTGGCCCCACAGACCTCCCTGGGGGGCCGATTCCAGGACCCTCATCTTTGCTGGGGGGGAGGAGCTCTCAGGAGCGCTATGTCCAACCACTGAGCCACCCGCCCTAGGCTTGGCGAGCAAGCTCCCCCCACCCCCCACCCCCCTGGGTCAGGGGTCTGCCTGCCAGCCCTCTCCAACAGCCCAGGCAGGAAGCCGGGGATGACGCAGCCCAAATTCCTCTTGTTGAAATGGTGGGGTTTCCTGTAAGTCCGGGAGCCGCCCAGGCCCGGATCATAAACGGGCCATCCTGGGGCCTCTTCCTCCCCGCAGCCTGTGGCCCCGGCAGGAAAGCGGGGCCTGGAAGAGTGGGTCACCTTCCCAAGGGCCGGTATGGGAAGGGCCTCAGGGCAGGAACACAGCAGACCTAAAGATCCCTTGGGTGTGGCAGTGACCAAGAGACACCTGGCAAGGCTTTGCTTGTCACCCTCCCTCAGCTCTAGGAAGGGACCTTCCCTCTCCATCACGATGGCCCTGGGAGGGGGGTTATGGTCAGAAAAAGGAAGGGCAGGGGAGGGACACTGAGCTAACCTGGGCCAGAGAGAGGCCAGTCAGTTCTGGGCACAATGAGGATGAGAAATCCACAATACCCCCCCGGCCATCCAGTCGGGGCCCTGCAGGACAGAGCACATCTGCCCCTGTGAGTTCCGTGACTGATGGGCTGTTCACAGGAGTAGAAGGCCCTGTCTTCTTCCTCCTGCAGAGGGGCTGGTGGTTTAGAACCGCTGACCAAGAGGTTTGCAGGCCAACACAACCACTACATCACCAGGGCGCCTTTTAACCCCAGGAGATACCCCTAATGCCACCAGGCCTTGGGCCTCCGCAAGCCGGCGGCCGGTTTCCCCAGGCACCCACGCCAGTGGCCATGCCGAAGGGCAGGAAGGGGTCTGCGGAGCAATGACAGTGGTAGTTTAATCGGCTCAATGACCGACTCAGGGCAGAATCCAGAGGGAAGGTAGGGCGCCAGGGCCCTGTGGCCCACCCTTCTTCCCGTTGGGGTCGAGAGCTGGTATGTGGGGGCGGAGGGAACCAAGAGGCGTCTTGGAATCGCGCGGACCTGTGTCAACACTGCAGAGGCTGGAGGCTAATTCATGCCCCCTCCACCTGCCAGTCCCAGATGGACACGGGGAAAAGCCATTAGTGAGGAGCCTCTAGATCTGCATAGAAAGGGCGACTCGGCCTCCCGCCCTCTTTCTCACTGAGCCCTGGCCCAGATCCTCTCGAAACGAGAAGCCTCCCATCTCCAAAGCGGGCAGCGGAGTCACCTCTGTGTGCAGAAGTCAGCGTGGTGGTGACTTGAGGGCAGGGGGGTCAGGGCGGGAGACTCCAGGAACTGGGATACTGAAAATGCTGGATGTACTGACGCAAGGGGTGGCTGCACACTTGACACGCAGGGGCTTTCCCAGGTAGCTAGCGTCCCATAACAGGCCAGAAGACCCCCGCTCACCTGGTTCCTCAATCCGTGCCGTTAAGAGATAAGCAAGCCTGTTGGTTCCCCTATAAAAGGAGCGCCAGCTGTGTCCCCTAACAGCAGCACCAGCCATGCTCACTCGAAGTGCCCGCAGACCGGGCACACTCTTGCCTGTGCCCAGCGCTGCCCGTGGAAGCACGGAGACAGCTCGGGAAAGGTTGACAGTGGGGCTCACGGGTCAACAGGCCTGAGAGAGCTCTGTGGGAGCTGGGGGGGGGGGGGCGGGCAGAGGAGAAGGGACAGTGATGCTTCCCAGCCCCAGCCCCTCTCGTGGTCTCCCAAGGGCAGGCAGGGACACGGGCAGCACCTGGCAAGGCAAAGCCATGTCACATTGAGCTGCCCCACCATGAATCCCTGCTGGTCCCCTGTGTGCCTCCGCCTGGGATGTGGGGTGGGGGGTGTCCCAGGCTGGACTATCCGGGAGTCTCTGACCCTGGGGAGGAGGTACAAATAAGGTCTGGCACTGGGCCTGGCCTCCACACTGCTGGGTGTCCTCAACTGCTACCCGGCGGCTCTGGTAGCTGGAGAATGCCCCTGCCTGGGCCAGCATCGTGAGGTGGGAGTATGGGGTAGCCCCGAGCCAGCAGCCACAGTCCTCAAAGGCTTCCAAACACTTGGGGAGAACTTGCTAGGCGCCAGACACCATACAAGGTGGCAGGGTGGAGTGGTCAAACCTTGCCAGTACTCTGCCTACTTCGCCACCCTCATTTTCTCACTGCCCGCCTCTTCCTGACCTGTACTCTGGGCCGGGGGGAAGAAAGGTATTCAGGGTTCAACTATCTGTTAGACAGGACCGAGGACAGAAGCCAGGCACCCCAACACACCAGACTTGCACCAGCCCTCCCCAGCTCCCTGAGCACCCCAAGGCCTCATGAATACACAACGGGATGGCTGGGCTGCTAAACTCCGGGCACCTGGCAAGTACTCAAACACAGGGAAGGAACCGTGGCCCTGCAGGTGCTGCCCACTGCTCCAGGGTCAGGACCGCAGCCTCAGGGATGGGTTGGTGCTGGGTGCCGGGGAGCTGGCTCCAGCTTGGGGTGACTTTATGGATCACAGAATGAAAGGGTACCCGCCCAGAACCATCTCCACCACCTTTGAAGGGTTTGGGCCTGCTACCAAGGCTGGGTGTCAATTCATCTTGCTCCGAGATTTGGGGAGCTGAGTGGGTCCTCTGGAACTATTTCTGATCAACTGTCTTCGCCTCATGGTTGAGGAGACTGAGGCCCTAGCTTCAGGTCACAGAGTATCCTGGAAACAACAGGGCAACTCTAAAATCCTGCCTTCCCACAGGTGCCCCATTGAGGCACCCACCACCGCCCTCCTGGCCACCCTGCATCATGCCCACCCTGGGACAAACACAAGGCTACTCTCCCTGACGGTCTGTTCATTCTAGACCTGCCAGTGGCATGGGCAGGGTGGGGTGTCACAGATTCTTGTCAAGAAGGGGCAAGGGGGGGGGCTGAGCCCCGGTGGCGTAGTGGTTGTGCGGGGGACTTCGGCCCACTGGGATGAAAGTTCAATTCCAGCTCACAGGAGCAAAGGCTGGGCCTCCTACTCCTACCACCTGAGGGCAGTGATGCCTAATTAAAAAAAAAAAAAAAAAAGGACAAGGGGTTCCCACCAGATAACTCTTCTGGGGATCTCACCACCAGACATCTGTGGGGTTCGGCCTGTTGGGGTCCTGGGCCGCCCGTCTGAGGGGTGGCTGAAAGTTATGAACACATGCCACCATGCCCCCTTCCTAATGTCTATAGTTCTCCTGGCATGCAGAGGTTCCCAGGGAGCCAGAGAGTCCCTTTCCTACAGATTGAATGGACGGCCAGGGCTTCCTCCCTCAAGCCCACCACAACCAGAGGGGCAGTCTCTCCGGTCAGGGCCCCTCACTTCCTCAAGAGGCCCTTGGGCTTCCCGCAAGCCAGAACCTGGCTCTGCTGGGAAGGGAGACCTCTCAGGAAACAGCCAGTAGGCCAACCAGGAAGTCAACCTGATGCTGGGAATGTGGTCTTCCTGGGCCCGGTCCCCTACCTGGTCAGGGCCAGAGGGGATGGGGAGTGGTCTGGGCCTAGGCCCCCGCGGCTGGGCCAAGCCCACCTTCCCAAGTGGGCCTGCTTCTTGGAGAGCCAGAGAGGCAGCGAGTCCAGCTGTTCCTTCTCCAGGGAAGATGCCCTGCCCAGGCTTAGAGCACCCGAGCATATGAGCATCGGGCCCTGCAGGGAGCACCAGCCTTAGGAGCCAGGGGCAGGGAGTCCTAGGAGGTGCCCCCCACCCCGAATTCGTTCCTGAGAAGACACCATCCAGGCGCCCGGCACATCTGCCCGGCTCTCTGGCCCTTGCTTTTGCCACCCCGGCCCGTGGGCGCGCGGACCAGGCGAGCAGCAGGTGCAAGACGCGGGGGTGGCACTGAGATGAACAAACCCGACTCGCCCTCACCTCCTAAGCCCGCTGGGCCTCTGCCACAGCCCTCCTGCCACCCCAGACTGGCGCTTCCGTTTGGATCTCGAGATGGGGGGGGGGGGCGGGGGTAGCTAGCTGCCCGCCTCCCTCCGATCCAGGGGTGGAAGGAGGCTCCGGGAACGTCCTTCGCGGATTGTCCACGGACAACCGGGAACCGGGCAGCCCCAGGCCGGCCCACCCGCCAAGGACGCGGCTCCGCAGTGGCCCGGGCGGGGACCGAGGCCGGAGGCCGCAGCCCCCCGCCCCGCCCTCCGGCCCCGCACGACGCTCCCGCCAGGCCCCGGCGCCCGCAAGGCGGCGGCCTGGAGCCCGGTCCCGCCCCCGGCCCGGCCGGCTTACCCGGGGCGCTGCAGTCCGCACACACCTCCGCTCGCGGCCCCTTCCGGGACATCCTCGGCGGCGACGCGGCCGCAGCCCTCTGGGCCAGCGTGGGGGGCGCGGGCGGCGGGCCCGGGCGGCGGCGGCGGCGGCGGCGGCGGCGGCCCCTGCTGCCCGGCCCAGCTCCGGCAAGGCCCCGGCGAGGCTCCGCGCGCCCGGCCAACCGCTCGCCGCTGGGGCCGGCCCGGAAGCCGCGGTGCCTGCCCGCCCGCCCGCTCGCCCTCGGGCGCCCTCCGCCCCGCGCCGCCCCGCGCCGCCCCGCCGCCGCCCGCCGCTCGCTCTCTCCGCCCCCTGCGCGGCTCCGGACCGCTCCTGCAGGAAGCGGCGCAGGCCCCGCCCACCAGGGGAGGGGCAGCGCGCACCCCCGCCCCGCCGCCGGGCCTGGCGGGCCGCGCCTCGCGGAGAAAGGAAGCCGGGAGCGCGGGCGGGAGCGGGCGGGGCCGCTTAAAGGGGCCGCGGCCCCGCGGCGTGGCCTGCGGCCCCGCTTGCTGCTGCGGCGCCCCCCAGGCCTGGAGGCCCCCCGGCCGTCGCTCTTGGGCGGAAGGGGGCCCAAAGACTGTCAGCCGGCCTGGGTGAGCATCTGGGGAAGGAAGGAAAGGGCTAGAAGCCCATGCCCTCTCCGGATCCAAGAGCTGGCCTGGGGATACCCGCCTGCCCTCTCTGTTGAGGGCCAGGTGTGCGCCCACCGGCCCGGGACCCCATCTCCACACCGGCGCCGGCATGGACTCAGGTCCTGCCCTCGGGCTAAACATACTTCGTCCCTTCCTCCTTGTTTCCATCTAGAACGGGAAAGACTGGCGAAGCCTTGCCAAGACCCCTGAGGAGGGGCCCACGGGACCCCGGGTGCGGTCAGATCCAGTCGCCGTCCCTCGGGAGTCCCCGGGTGTCGGCGCGCCTGCCATGTGTGGATGTGGGTGTGTCACGTACACTGGCCATTGCTCGTGATGGTCATTCTGGGGCGGGCAGGGAGCAGAGGCGCAGGCTGCACGTGGGAGCAAGCCCGCACTGAACATGCTCCCCCGGACACGTGTGCCCCGCGTGCACCCAGCCCCCCAGCCCCGCCGCTGCAGAAGACCGAAGTCCTCTGCTTGTGGGGAGGGGCGTTTCTCAGGACCAAGCTTCGAGACCAGGCCGTGGGTGCCAAGATGAAGGCGGCAGGAGTGAGGAGAGGGAGGACGTACCCAAGTGACAGGGCGTTGGGCTCCATGGCCCCAGGGGGAGGGGGCCTTTGAGGCCGGTGACCGAATTGGTTTATCCCAGCGGCGCCAGAGCAGCCATGACTTGTGGGTGGGCAGGCTGCTTCCCTTGGGGAGATAAGTAATGCTTATGAGTCACACCACCCGAAATACTCGCCAAGCTGCCTCCATCGCCTTTTGCTGCAGCCCAGATTGACAAGTTTGTTTGACATGGCGATCCACGGGGGTATTTATAATCACACCTTGAAAAAAAACCTCGCCGGCTTCCCTCCCCCTCCTCCCCCCGCCCCCGCCCCCAGCCCAGCAGGCGAAGGTACCTGGGGCTGGGCTGTGTGGGGAGGGGGCCCCCACGCTGCAGCCAGCCTTGGTGTGCGGACCCCACTCAGGCCACGGGAGGAGTTGCGTGGCCGCCTGAGTCCGGCCCACGGCCCACGGCCTGGGGCGGCATGTTCACCCCCGATCGACCCCCCCCAGCTAAGACACGGCGTTTGTTAAATGTCGAGGCGGCTCCTGGCAGCTGGCGGCGGGGCTGTCTTTGTCTCCCCGCCGCCGTGTGGGCGCGTTTCAGGCACGTGGCAGCGGGAGCCGCAGGCCAGAGGGAGAGCGGCGGCCTCCGTTCAGTGTCCAGCGCCGCCCGGGCCAAAAGGGAGCTGGTGGCCCAGTGCCGGGGAAGAAGGAAGATTCACACGGCTTCCTGCTTCACCCGCAGGTCCACCCCCCCAGGACCCCCCAGAGGACGGGCCCAGGCACTGACCCACTCTCCAGACTTGGTTGCGGAAGCCCCCCGCCCTTCCACCTCCGAGTTTCTGGGCTAGGGCCTGCAAGGAGAAAAGACTTCTGGATCTTCCTGTGTAGAGGTCGCCACCGCCGGAAGCAGGCGACCAAAAGGAAATCAGACACTAGGCTCTTAAAACAATTTAATGAGGAAATGTACAGGCATCTTCTTGGCCGCTCCGAGCTGCCTCCCTTCCCCCCCCCCCCACCTCCGCCCCCCAACTCAGGCTGCACCCACAACACTCTACTGACCCCTCGCGGCGGAGGTGGGCAGCGACCCCGGCGACCAGAGAGAATGACAAGCTCCTCCCCGACTGGGGGAAACTGTCCTCTGCTCCTCCCTCCTCCCTTCCAGCCTGAGCCTGGCACCACCGGGTGTGGAGGAAGAGGAGACCACACCAAAAACCCGAGAGAGGCTCGGAGAGTTTGCAAGCAGTTGCTGGCACCTCCCACACAAACGCATCGTGGCCCGTTGTTCTCAGGAGGGCTGGTGCAGAATACCTCATTCCTGCCTTGTTCTAAGGTGGACGCAAGAACTCATGCCTGGTCCTGCCACCTGTCATCGTCAGCCTGGATGGCAGAGGGCGGTGCTGTGTGGTTTGGTTTGGTTTGGTTTTGAGGTGCTGTCTCCAGGGCAGTGACTCCCCTTCGCTCACCCAAGGAGGTATATAGACAGAGCCTCGTTTTCTGAACTGAATGGTTTCAGGAATTCAGCAAGATTAAGCCATTTACAAGGAGGGAGGAGTCTGAATTTGAGCTTAGGGCTTTCTGATCTCCCCACTCCACCCCCAATCCAGGAGTAGGCCCAAGCCTCCAGGTCCTGATGGCCCTTGCAATAGGCAGCCCCAGGTGCCAGTCCCAAACTTGCCACACCCCATCTGGGTTCCTGAAGAGCCTTTCTGCCTTGAGGTTACCCAGGGGAGGAGGCAATGGCCAGAAGCAGCCACGTCCTCTCCTGATGGGACCCCCATGGGGTGGGGGTGGGGAGCCACCTGCCCAACTCCACTGCAATCCTAGGTATATCGGGGGAAGGGCGCTGTGCTTTTTCACAGAGGCGAATTTCTAATAACAAGTATAGAAGATGGAGCTTAATATTTTTAGAGGGCAGGGAGGGCTCCTAAGAAATGCAGTCCCCAATGACCCTTGAAATGGATGTGCCCTGCCCCCTGCCCCTCTCTCGGGGACCCCACATGAACCATTCTCTTCTGGCAATCTGGATTCTTCTTCACAAATCCTGGGGGCCCAAACCCAGACCCAACACCAGCCACCTCCTGCATGCTCAGTCTGTAGCCCCTCCAACGCCCAGCAAAAATCAAAATCAATCAAGCGGGTAGGGTATGCCTCGCAGCCCCCTTGGCATCAGGACCCTGCCTCGGTTTCACGGAGGCCTGCCTCCTCTCACTCTTCCCTGTAGAGCAGGGACCCAGAGCTGGCCCTGGCCGGTCCCCGGCTCCCCGCAACGACACCAGGCGGACTACAAGTCCCATGATGCCGCGGGGCCGAGCTACCCCACGCTCGGCCCGGGGCTCCCGGCTCCCCCTCCTCTCTCCGGGGCTTCTCCCCCCCGCCCCCCTCGCTGGCCGCTGGGGCCGAGGGCCCGGCTATGCGACTGCGGGGAGCCGGGGCTGCGGCGGCGTCCCCGGGGCCGGCGCCCCGTGCGCCCCCGCGCCCGCTGCGGGAGCCCGCGCCCTCGGCCGCGCCGCGTCTTTGTGCGCGGGGGTGCGGGAGGCGAGGCGCGAGCCCGCGCCGCCCAGCGCCCGCTCCCTCTCCGGGCGGGGGGAGGGGGGGCCCCGCGCCGCGCCGCCTCGCGAGGACGCCCGCCGCCCGCACCGCGCCGGGCGCGCCGCCCCCGCCCGCCGGCGCCGCTCGCACATGCCCGAGCCGCAGCCCTGCGAGCCAGCAGGCAGCGCCCGCCCCCCGCCCCGCGGCCCCGCGCCCCGGCTCCGGCGCCGTCCCTCCTCCCGGGCCGGGCGCCGCGGCCCCGGCATGAGGAGCGGGCGATGATCCCCGCCAACGCCGCCGCCAGGAAGGGGCCCGAGGGCAAGTACCCGCTGCACTACCTCGTGTGGCACAACCGCCCCCGCGAGCTGGAGAAGGAGGTCCGCGCCGGCCAGGTAAGCGCGCCGGCGTCGGGGCGCCGCGGGGACCCGGCCGCCCGGCGTGGGGAGGGGGCGCGGCGCGGGCCGTCCCGCCCGGGCGGCGAGTTGGCGGCGCTTCTTTGTTCGCCGCCGCGGCTTTTGTGTTTGTTGACCGCCGGGGTGATGGGAGCGGCTCCCGCCCGCTGCCCGCTGCCCTCTGCCCCGGACGGGCGGCCCCCCACGTGTTTCGGACCCTCCCAGATTGGGGTCGGGGACCCACTGCCCCTCCTCCGCCGGCGTGGGGAGGGGCTGCGGGGCCATGTGCGTGTCCGCCCCCCTCGGGCGAGCAGGGGCACCTCCCGCGTGAGGGTGCGGGGGTGGGAAAGGCCTGGGTGGGGAGGAGGGGGGTGCCCAGGTCAGTGATCAGGCATTAGGCTGTGTGACACTCCCAGACAGCCAGCACCTTTTAGTGGGGAGCGCTTTCTGGGCTCCCTTGGGATTGGCCACAGCCTCGGGGTCCTTCCCACCGCAGCCGCAGCTGCTGGGAGGAGAGAAAGACCCCTCTGGGGGAGACTCGGCGGGGCCTTGTCCAGGTGCTGAAAGGCGCTCTCCTCCCCTCTGGTGCTGGGGCCTGCCTTCTCCAGTCCAAGGCGGCTGGAGAACACTAGCCCCGGACTTGAGGTTCTGGAAACAGTTCCTCTGGTTCCTGGCGCCCGCTGGTCCATGAGCATGTAGTGGCTGGACCGCTGTCAGCTGGGCAGTGGTCATCAAGAAGACAGAGGGGCTGGGGTTTCCTAACCACTCTTTAAGGCCAAGGCGGGCACAGCCTCCTGAGAAGCATCAGCTCTGCCCGTGGCACTCAGTGGATGGCTTGGGCAGCTCACCAATGAGGGCGAGGTGCAGGCACCGTCCGGCCTGGGTTGCCTCAGTTGGGGCCTCCCGACTTGGCCCTGTTGGAAGTGGTTAACCTGGGAGTTGCCCTTGGGAGTATGCCTTCTCAGGGCTGCTTCCCGAGTCAGAGGGAGATAATGGAGGAACTGTCCACTTCCCAAGGCAGGGCTGGGGCGTGGAGGGCAGGGCACCACCAGACAGGGAGCAGAATGAGGGTCTCTGAGGGTCATCACTAGAGCTTTCAGACCTCAGCAGTCCAATCAAAGTTGGGGTGACTGGAATCTCTGGGCTGGCTGGGCAGGGGTGGGGGTAGTCCACTCCCGTTTACCTCTGCTTACACAAGGGCTCCCCAGGCCACCGCTCTGTTTATCCGTCATAAAGTGGTTGGTAGTCTTGCAGGTTTGGTACAGTCTGAGATCCTGTAGAGACAAAGATGCGCTAACAAAGCCCAGGCCCTGCATTCAGGAGCCCCTGACTGCTTTTAGGTGTGAACAGAGTCACTGTGTAAAATCCAGGAGGGGGGGGGGGAAGATGTCTCTTCTGGCCTCTTCTCTGCTTTCCTCCCCCTGAGGGACACTCCTTAATAGAGGTCACAGCTGGAGGGAGGAACTTCTCAAGGCTGCAATGTTTCTGAAGCAGAAGGCTAAGGGCTAGACCCCCAGATTGCCTCAATCCTGCCCTCTGGTCTCAGGGGTGGGTGAACTTTTGTGTACAGAGACTAATAACCTCCCACCATTGAGCCCAGTCCGTTCCAACTCCTAGGGACTCAGGATGGGACTTCCAGGAATTCACATCTTTATGGGAGCAGAAACTTCCCCTTTTTCCAATGGGGTGGCTAGGGGATTTGAACCACTGACCTTGGCATTAACAGCCCAGTGCTGCGAGTGCAACGACTAGAGAGAGGCAAATGCCCTGAACAGACAGGTGGCTCACACACAGGCCTCTCAGACAGCTGGGCCTGAAGTCTGCAGCCATCTTTTGGGGTGAGGTTGGGGTGAAAGGCTCTGGAATTGCTGTCAGAGGGACCGCAGTGTGTGCCTCTGCCCCCTGCTCAGACTGACATAGAAACCAGGTGCTTGGTTCACCCCTACCCCCACCTCCTGACCCATCCCTTTCCTTTGCCCTGTGAGTTAGTATCTTCTTGTAATGGACACCACCCCACTGGAACCAGGTCAGAGAGAATACAGGGCATGCATTGAGGTCAACCCTTGTCCAGCTACCAAAAAGTCGGGTCACTCTCTCCTTCCCCCTGAGGAAGGCAAGAAGGGCAGTCTGCATGGGAAAGGCCCCTGCCTGTACCCCCCACTGTAGGGCATACACCAAGGGACATTTGCAACCACATGGACCTGCCTAGTCCTCAGAGCCTCAGGCCCCCAAGGTGTTCCCTGCAGGAGATGGGCCTGGGGCAGCTGCCTAACATGGTAATGGATGTCTCCACAACTCCTGGCCTCTCAGCTGAGGGTCCCTGAACTCTAGTGGTCCTGGCACAGCCATCCCCGAAACCAGCCAGGCTTCCCCCAAGTCCTCAGCAGCTGAGGTTCTCTGGTCTCCACTTGGCATAGCTGCCTCCTCTTCACTCCAGGAAAACCCAGCCGAGGCCCTCCTGTGGGCAGGCTTGGCAGCGGCAGCAAGAGAAGGACCGCGTGGACGGCTGCAGAGCAGGGCAGTGCGTTTTGCTGTGTTAGCTATTTGGGGGGCTGGAAGCCAGTAGTAGTGGGCAGATGCTTGGTGGGGTTTGTTGGGTGGAGGGCAGGGTTGCGGGGCCTTGCTTTGCCATGCACACTCAAGCCTGTGCCCAGCTGACAGGGAGCAAAGAGTGGGAGGCCAGTTCCCCCTTGCCTGGTACCACCCTGAGGTTGACACAGCCAGCTGGAGATGGCCCTGCTTCTGAAGTCACAAGTACCCACCGCTCCCTGGGGGGTTTGACTGTGTTGGGAGCTTCCTGTGGGTGGGCACATGTGTTGGGAGCGGGAGTCTTCCTGGCAACGGGAGGTCTGGAGGGGCCAGCAGAGGGACATCCTCTTGGGCAGGCTTTTCTTTCATCCTGGGGCTCCTTCCCTCTGCACCTCATTCCTTCCCTCTCCCCTCCTTTTCTGCTTTCCTAAACTCATCCCTCTGATCTAGAAGCCATCAAGGTGGAGTGATGGGGTGATTAGGCCGTTGGACCCTGGGACCCCCATCAAGAGCACCTCCAGGACCTTGGGGAGAACCTGGGACTCAAAGTGCTGGGTGGGACCCTGGTTGGTAAGTTGGAAAACTCAGGAGAGAAAACCACCAACCCCAGAGACCAAAAACTCATTCCCCCCCCCCCCCGTGATGTGGGGGTGGGGGTTCACAGGGGAGGACAAAGGGGTGGAAGGAGTCAGCAGGTACTGCCCCGCCACCGTCACACACACACACACACACACACACCCCCGCATGGCTTCCCTCCCTCCAGCTTCAGTGAGTGCAGGCACACCTGTTCCTGCACCCCTTATTGGGCTCCTGCCCCAGGACTGTGAGCCCCTCACCTCTTTCCTCATCACCCATATTTACTCTACACATTCGGGGTATCCTTTTAGGATTTCCCTTGACTCTGCTTGTGCCCAACCTCTTCAGAAACTACCCTGCTAGTGCACGTGGGTGTGAGGGTGTTCGTGGGCAGCGGTGCCCTCAGCGGGCATGTGTGTTACGCACAAGGAGAGGCCGGCAGAACCAGAGTGCTCTTCTACATGGAGCGGCACCCGGGCGCTGTGCACGTGGGTGGAAGTGCTCAGAGGTGTGTGTGTGTGCATTCGTAGGGTGCATTCACAGGGAGATGGCCCAGAGAACCCCTCTTGCTCAGCTCAAGCGCCCAGCTCGGGGCTTTCCCTGTGGTCTGCTGGGACGGGAGCCTTCTGGCCTCTTCCTTCATGTGGCCCTGGCTCTGGGAGGGCGGAGGGCGGGGTGTGGGGTTTCACCGGGAACCTTTTCATTCCAGCTATTACATAGCTGTCAACCTGCGCCGCTCCGGGTAATGAATTCTCCCACCTGGGCCCAGGGCAAGGAGCCATGAGTCGCAGGCCTGCGCAGGGCGGTGGCAGCTGGTGGGAGCGGGATTCATTGGAGCTTCTTTTAAGAAAAAGATCGAGGGCTTCTTTATGGCTGGGTAGCAAGCTCTGGTGGTGCAGTGGTTCAGGCTCTTAGATGCTTGCCATAAGGTTTGTGGTTCAAGCCCACTGGCCACACTGCAAGAGACAGAAAGGGCAGCATGGGCCTGGGAAGATGCCCAGCTTCAGTAATCCCGGAGAGTAGTTCTGCGAGGGAGCTTCAGCAAGTTTGTGGGAAAAGTCTTATCACTTTCTAAGGGGGTGAACATCTGGAAGCCCTTCCCCCAAGTCCTCGGCAGCTGAGGTTGTCTGGAGTGAAGAGGGTCACGGCATGACCGTGAATCAGAGCTCAGTGGGTCTGGGCTGCTTAGCTTTCTGCCCAGGTGTACTGGGGCGCACACTAGCTCAGTAAAACAGCAGAGCCCCGATAGGCGGTTGGGGTGAGCTCCCAAAGAGGGTGTGTAAGTACCTGGACGAGGGGCACCTGAGGGGGAGGGGGCCGCCAGCACCTGGAGCCCTGGGGCCAAGCAGGGTGTCCTGCCAGCTCCCTGGGGCCTTGTTAGCAGCGGGAACAGCATCTGGGGCAGGGCAGGTGGGGCTCTCGGCTGGCTCTGCGGTGGCCCTGCACGAAGACCTCCCCCGACTTCCCCAGCCAGCTCAGGCTCTGTGGTTCTCTGCTGTTCCGAGCCCAGAGCTCAGGAGCATACCCAGGTTGGGGGCCAAGGGGCACCTGCTAAGTGTGATAGGCAAGTGGTTTGTGGCGAGCTGGTGTGGAGGGGCAGCAGGTGTTCCTGGCTTCCCTCTCCAAGCCACAGCCTCTTAGGGGTCCAGGAGGATCAGGGGCACTTTTTCTTTTTGAGCTTCCCTAGTATTTTAAAAATTCAGAAATGCCAGCTCAGGGCTACAGAAATCATAGAAGTCGCTTAAAATGTTTTGTTTTGTTGACAAAGGCGTTCCTACCCAGACCTTCAAAGATTTAACTGTTGTCAGAAGTATTTATAATGAAAAGCAGCATTTCTCCCACTACCTCTGTCCCCTCCTCCTCTCAGTCCCAGAGGGGAGCACTTGGGACTCCCTGAGCGGGTTCCGCAATCCCTGGCACATCGACTTCCCTGGTGATAACTAAGGTGCTTGGGTGGCTCTCCTTGGCTTGTCAGGTTCACACTGACTCGCTGCCACTTCTCCATGTGCTTTTGCTGGAGTCCTGTATTCAGTTCCTGGGTGGCACAGACAAGGGAGCACGGGGTTACCAACTGTAGCGCCCGGCAGTTTCCATCTACTGAAGTTCAGGTGGCTGCAAAGAAAGACCTGGCGGTCTCCTTCTCCGACAGACCTTCTGGGGCCCAGGTGTACTTTGAGACTCAAGGGCTCTGCATGAGTCCCCGAAGTGGCTCGCTTGCAACTGGCTTCAGTGCTTTTATCTATTTACTAGACAAGTATTTACAGATGAGCATTGAGAAGCCAGGGGCTACTGGCCTACGGGATATAGGGAGAGATGAAACAGGGAGGGCCCCTGCTTTTGTGGAGCTCACAGTCCAGTGAAGAAATCAAGTGCTTTGACGTGCGTGAAAATGGAAGCCGAGTGAGGGGCAGTCGCTTCAATGACAACAGCTGTCATTGAAGATGGAGTCTTCAGGGGAGGCCTTTCAGAGGAGGCGATGTGAGCAGGGGGCTGAATGAAGAGGGGGCGAGAGCTTGGTGGGTCGCTGGGCAGCTAGGCGGAGATCATTCCAGGGAGGACGGCAGTGGAGTTTTACAGGAGAAGCGGGAGGGTCCAGGTTTTCAGTGCTCGGCCTGAAGTTTTCAGTGGCTACTGCCTCTCAAGGGGGCAGCCTCTTCCTTCTGTGTGGTCTGTTTTCTGTCTGGAAGCTCCCCTTGGGGGGATCCTGCTGGCATTTGAAACATCCGTGACAGAGCTCTGAGAGAAAAGATGGAAGTCGTCCAGGGTCTCCTCTTTCTTGGATCCACAACCATTGCTCATGGAGTCAGCGATCAGGTGAGGCAACGATGCATCGTCTTGGGTAAATGTGGTCGGCACAAGACCTCTTTCTTTCTTTCTTTCTTTTTTGTGGGCATCACTGCCCCCTGGTGGGAGTAGGAGGCCCAGCCTTGCTCCTGGAGAGCTGCTGCTGGATTTGAACCGCCAACCCTGTGGACCGCAGTCCCGCACTCAATCACGACGCCACCAGGGCTCAGCCCACAAGACCGCTCTCAAGTGTTGACAAGCGAGGATTAAGACGGAAGGCGCGGCACTGGTATGTATGTGAAAGTCAAGGAAAACTGAAGGCAAAGCAAAATGCACTTGAACACGGGCGTTGGTGAAAGTCTTGAAAGAACTGTGGATTGCAAGAACAGCGGCACACATTGTGTTGGAAGGTCAGCCGGAGGGCTCCTTAGAGGCGAGCATGGTGACCCGTTGCCTCAGGGGGTTGGGACCTGTCGAGAGAGACCAGTCCCCGGAGAAGGACATCGTGCTCGGGAAAGTGAAGGGGCAGCAAAAGGGAGGCGAGGCCTCGCTGAGATGCTGGACCCAGTGGACCATTAGAAGGGCGCCGCGGGACCGGGTGGTCCTCCCCTTCTGCCGGACATAGGGTTTCTGTGAGTTGAAACGGACTCAATGGCCTCTCACAACAGCAGCAACATCAACCGAAACACAAAAGACCGAGTCTAGCGTGATGTACTGGCCCCTGGGTGTACACGAGTGGGAAGTCCAGTTTGTGGACGGTGGAGGGCTCACGGAGGTCAGAACCCGAGCAGCATGTCGCAAGCAACTCTCACGGCGTCACTCGAAGGAGCAGAGAGAGGGGTGAACACTGAGGAGGGGGCAGCGAGGCTGCCAGATGAGAGGTGGGTGGCCCAGACCAGGATGAAAATGAGGGACATTTGTTGACTTCTGGGTATGTTTTGTGCATGGGGGTGTGCAAAGTTCTGTGTGTGCATGGTTAGACACCTGAAGGGGAGGCTTCCACTCAGGGAACCCAGCTGGGGCCTGCATCCACAGTCTTGTTGATTCTTTCCACTCTGGGTTTGGT
>PVJH01022767.1:0-35982 GCA_004026705.1 Nesogale talazaci
TCCTCCTATGTAATGATGTGATTCTTGTTCTTTGGTGCTTGATATCTGCTCCCTTCGGCCCCTCTTGATCACACATGCTGGTGTGCTTCCTGCATGTGGACTTTGCTGTTTCTGCGCTGAATGGTGACTCGATTATCTTCAAGTCTTTGAGATTCCAGGCATTCAATCATTTGTTAGCTGGGTACCATCGTTTCTTCTATCAAGCATCATTTTTGTTACCTATATTATGAGTAATACTACACAAAGAAAAGTAAAAAGGGGGGGTGAAGTTATTTTAAAGGGATGGCTGCTATACATAAAATTAATTAAAATTGCTTAGCTATTGTCAAAGAATCTACCAAACTTATAACCAGGAAAAAGTCTGAGTTCTCTATCTTTTTATATAGTCCAAACCTTTGCTATCTTCCTTAGTTTGCACAAGTGCCGTTGTCATAAGAAGTCTTAATTAAATGGATTCACGAAAGCTTCTTAATTTTATAAGACTCAATTTCTTTACCCATATAATCTACTTCCTAACATGTTCACCACAGACTAAGTAAGGCAATGCACATAGCACACTTCTTAGCATGCCATGGGTCTTCATTTAAGACATAGTGCTTTTAAAATGTATTTCCTATCTCAACTCTCAGGTGTCACATATCCATGTGGCCAGACAGCCTACAGGGAAGTTCAGAGAATGAGAAAGGTTAAGTTTTGATCCCATCTCACAATAAAGTAGCATCATGGATCTCTAAAGCAGTTTGAAAAACCTGAGTAATTCACTTTTTTTTTATCACAATGCCCTCTCTTGGGACACGTCTCACATGTCTTGGAGTAGTTTCAGACATCTTCAGACATGCCCCATGAGAACACATTTCTGTACTAAGAGGGTTCATTCGAAGGTTCCATTAAGAGTGAAGAAAAATCAGAACAAGAAACCGGAGCCACTTAGCTGATCAGATTTTTATCATTCCGTATAACCATGTATCCATCCAGACCCTACCTTCTTTAAAAGTGCAATTCTATGAGAGGACTTCAAAAAGTTCAAGGGAAATGAAAACTGAAAGATATTGGACCTTCCCCACAAACTTTTTTTGAGATTTCTTTTATAATCAAGTATGTGTATATGGCCGTGGCATCACATTTAAATCATGGTTCTGGAGAACAATGTTGAAATGATCATGAACTGCTACGAGGACCAACAGATCTGTCTTGGAAGAAGTAAAGCCAGAAAGCTCTCTAGATTGGTTGAGATTGCATCTCACGTACGTGGAGCATGCTGTCAGGAGAGACCAGACCCTGGAGAAGGACCTCATGCCTGGTAAAGTGGGGGGACAGTGAAAAAGAGGAAGTGCTCAAGGAGATAGATTGAAAAAGTGGCTGCAATAGTGGCCCTCGGTCAAGGAAAGGATTGTAAGGATGGCACAGGTCTTTGTGGTGTGTCCTTCTGTTACGCATGGGGTTGCTATGAGTCTGAACCAACTAGAGAGCATCTAACATAAAAACAACGGGTTAAATTAACCACCCTTTTCTCTTGACTACATAATCGCCCGTTAATCTTTGTTTCTTATTTTTTCCCAGAGATTTCCAATAATATATCTTCTACAGAAAAATATATAAGCTTAGTTTTTAAATTAAACAACTTGTATTGGGGTTTTGTAGGCATATTTTTGCCCCCTTCAATTCCTCAAATTTTGCCTCTTTTCGCCTGTAATAGTAACAACTTTTATTAACAGGTTGCAATATTATTGCAATTATTGTTTATATATGATGAGGAATGGATCTTCTTAAAGCTTTACGCATGCTCAGATGGAACCTGTACATAGATGAAGTGGTAGTTTTTGAACAGAATTAGAATATACTGCATAATTTAAAATCAGAGAAAGTGAATATCTGGGTTAGATCCCTTCAACATACTTATTGAATCCATATGCGGAGCTAAAGTTTCAAGCAGCTGAACTTTATAAAGAAGAACATGACATGGAAATTGGAGGAAGGCTTATTAACAGTCTGTGATATGCAGATGATACAATCTTGCCTGCTGAATGTGAGAGGACTTGAAGTATGTTATGATGAAGGTCAAAGACGGATGTGTTAAGTATGAGTTACACCCCAATGTAAATAAAGCACAATCAGCACAATAAATACAGAATATGTTTAAGTTGTCAAACTTGATTTTACCTGAATGCATAGATGATGAAGCTGTCAAGAAATGAGATGGAGTTCTGCCTTGGGCCAATCTGCTGCTCAAGAACTCTGTAAAGTTGTTGAAGGATAAGTAGGTCCCTTTGGGATAGCATGTGCACCTGACCCAAGCCAGGAGATATCAGTCCCCTCATGAACTTGAGAATGAATAAGGAAGACTGGAGAAGAACTGATGTCTTTGAATTGGGGTGTTGGAGGAGTAAAAGGAAAGGTTCCTGAGACGATGTAAACGTGAAGAATCTGCGAAGTTCAGTGTTCTGTGAAGTTCCATGTGTGAATGTTGTCTCTCAGTTGGGAAATAGAAGACCTGGGTTTTGCTTGCTAGGGTCAAACTCTGGAGTTAAGGTGCTGCCTGGTGCATGGTAGGAACTATTAAGCACAATTGTTTCAATGAGGGTGACATAAGTCGATAGCACTGGGGAGTTTGAAATTTGTATTCTGAATTCATGGCAGAATATGTGACGTGTGTGTTCTAGCTTTAGTTATAGACAGAACCCAACAAGCAGATATTCTTCTGCAGGTGTGGTAGGCAGACTCACATTTCTGTGTAAACCCTTTCCGTTGAGTGACAGAGTGCTGAGAAAATGATGAGCTATCACTCCTATGACTTGATAATGCTGCATAGCACAGTTGACATGAAGAAAATATTATTTTGGTAGATCTGACCTAATTAGGTGAACCCTATCAAGGCATAAGGCTCTTTTTGTGTGAAAGGATTTTAAAGTGTTTCAGATGCTCACCTCAGAGTACAAGGACTTTTAGAAGGAGAGGGACTGTGTCCCAATATGGTAGACACCAAGGCAACAAGAATCTCAATCCTGTTATGTCAAGGAACTGGACTCAGCTAATGACCTGCATGGTCTTAGATATGGTTCCATACCAAATGTCATCTGATGACAATGCATCCAACTAACAGGACAGCTAGAGAGTGAGGACCTGGGCACAGAGCATAGATAAGGGGTGTCTCATGTTTCTATCAACTTTGTGCAGGTGGGGATACTCACCATTATATCAACAAGGGCCCAAGACTGTTGTCTTTATGGAAATAGGCTGCCACATTGTTCTTGCATGGAGCGGCCAATCCAATCAAACTGATTTTGTGATCAGCAACTTAATGACTGCCCCACCAGGATTCCTTCACTGGCCATTAGCCATGTAGAAATAACACAGAAATCCTAGTCTATTCTTGCGGGGGTATCACTGCCCTCTGGTGGTCATGGGAGCTACCCAGCCTTGCTCCCGGAGAGCTGCTGCTGGATTTGAACCCCCAAGCCAATGGGTCACAGCCCCACATTCAACCACTACTCCACCGGGGCTCAGCCCAGAAAATCTAGTGTTTCTAGGAAAGAAAGCACTGAAAAACTCAAAGCAAATTTCCCACAGAATCAAAAGTGATCACTAGCTGTAGGTTTAAAGAACATACCATTGAATAATGACTCGGGATTGAGCACTGATCATTTCAATATGGTTCACCAATAATCACTAATAACAGATGAGTTGTTCAACCAGATAAGACTAATTTCTGGCTTAGTTTTCAAGCAATTATCTTTTGGGTGAATAAACACGACAAGAAATTCAATATATTTTGACTCGAGAATTGTGAGAAAATCTATGTCACTGAGCTGGGCTGAAGAGTTCCTTGACTGGGGACATCTTCAGTTGATCTTTGCTAGAGGAGAGGGAGAGTCTGCTAAAATGATTGAGTCATTTCCTTTCATTCCCTAAGTTGACTATTATGAGTCAGCACTGACTCCATTGTTCACAACAATTTGGCTTGCCCTGGAATATTATGAGAATTAGACAAATGGATATTTGCATTGTGTGCTTTAAAAATTTTACTATCTACTTCTTTAGAGATCATATCAAGGGAACCAAATGGTGAATAGCTAAATAGCCTATCAACAGATTACAACTAATAATCTCAAAAAGAATGATACAATTAGAAAACTACCTTCATGTAGCCTTTATTGGATTAATTAATAAAGGTGAAAACTTGTTCAAAGACTGTTAGTTTAGTGGGTTTTTTATTTTTTGAAATGTAAGTGCACAGTCTGATGTCTAGAGTATCAATAAACAAGTAACTAGTACATATAAATTAATCTGATCAAGCTTAACCTACAACTACTGAACACTGCTAGTGTTGCCATGCAATTTTATTGGGTTTGTTTTTTCTTTTCTCAGGTTTTTTTTTTGGTGAGCCTCACTGCCTCTGGTGGTCGTGGGCACTACTCAATGCTGCTCCTGAGAGCCGCCGCTGGTTTTGTACCGCCAGGTCCGAGGGCCACAGTCCTGCAGTCAACCACTTAATGCCACCAGGGCTCAGCCCTCTTTTCTCAATTTTATTGGATATGGGAAAGGATGTCTTTGATAATGTAATTGTAGATAATTTTCCTCTCTGTAAATTTGGAAGCTCAATTGAAATGATAGAACTTTCCCCAAAATATCAATTAGTGAGTTTATAGAGAAATAGAAATTGAAGAACAAATATAATTGAATAGTGTAACTGAAACTTCACCCAATACTCATTCATTTAAAAAATATTCCTTGAACGACTCTACTCAATTACTACCTCAATGCAAAAATAATTTGTTTTATTAAATTTGCATTTCATGATGCTAACCTTTCTGACACAATCAATGAAGACAAATGTGTGCATAAGCAAAATGGTGAAGGAAACTGATGGTGCCTGGCTATCAAAATATATGCTATCTGGGGTCTTAAAGTCTTGAAAGTAAACAAGTGGCCATCTAGCTCAGAAGCAACAAAGCTCACATGGAAGAAGAACACCAGTCTGTGTGACCATGAGGTGTCAAAGGGATCAGTTATCAGGCATTAAATAACTAAAAATCATATCATTATAAATGAGGATGAGTAGAGATGGGGGACCCAAAGCCTATCTGTGGATGAAGTGACATACCCTTCTAGAAGGGTTGCAGGGAGGAGATGAGCCAGTCAGGGTACAGTGTAGAAGTGATGGACTATGCAATTCTCCAGTTTTTCAATGATTCCTCCCTCCCACTATCATGATTCAAATGCTACCTTACAAATCCGGTTAGACAAGAAGATGTACACTAGTACAGATAGGACAGAAAAATATGGAGAATCCAGGACAGAAGATCCCCCTTGGACCAGTGATGACAGTGGCGATATTGGAATGGTGAAGGGAAGGTGGAATAGAAAGGGGGAATTGATTATAAGGATCTACATATAACCTCCTCCCTGGGGTACAGACAACAAGGAAGTACTTGAAGGGAGACATTGGACAATGTCAGATATGACAAAATGATAACTTATAAATTAGCAAGGGTTCATTGAGGGAAGAGGGAATGGGGAGGGAGCAGAAAAATGAGGATCTATTACCAAGGGCTTATGTAGACAGCATTTTGAGAATGATGATGGCACAAATGTGCTTTGCATACAATGGATGCATGCATGAATTCTGATACGTGTCGTAAAAGGCTCCAATAAAATGATTTAAAAACGCTGAGCCCCGGTGGCGTAGTGGTTGTGCGCAGGACTGCGGCCCCCTGGGCTGGAGGTTAATTCCAGCAGGGGCTCCACAGGATCAAAGGCTGGACCTCCTACTCCCACCACCAGAGGGCAGTGATGCCCCAAAAAACAAAAATCAAAGCAAGCATAATGATTAAAAAGCATTCCATGAGCAACCAAATTGAGCATGTGTCCCATCAAGTAAATTCTGATTCATAATTCATGATTCATAATTACCACTCAGGTGAGCAGACTAGCTCTCCCCTTAACAGAGATGACATGACCAGGCTCAGGTACAGCCACGGTCAGTGGCATGAAGACAACCATCATAAATAAATGATTAGCAGATACAAGATGTCAGGGAATTGAATGAAGAAAGAGGCTGTTGCTAGAGAATATAAAAGGCATATCACAATAATATGAATAGAAACAAACTGCATTTAGAGATCAAGGAGAATCTTCAATCATAAGCCAAAGAGTAAGACTTTCACATGCAACACTAGTTCACTGAACTTAGTAAACTTTCCCAAACTTATACTCAGTGGGAATTTACAATTTATGTAATGAGGAGCAAACATACTTACATGTGAAACATTAGAAACTTACCTGATAAAATCCAGACCAAGACAGGAGAATAGTACAGTTTGGAATGTATGATCAATGGCCAGCCATATACAATGATAGCAAAATACATCAAAGTATTAATAATGAAAATAAATAAATCATATGATCATCTAATTTAAAAACACCACAGGACTAGTTCACAAAGTAATTACAGATACAAGAAGCTTTCACATAGTGTTTATGAATTTTTTTCCATTGAGATTTCTGTTTTCTCTTGTCTCTCCTTTAATTTTTTTTCTTTTTGATGTTGCATTTTAATCTGTATATCAAATCCAAGATTGATAAATCACTGGAGAGAGTAATTGTGTTGATAGTTTCCTGGGGAGGGCTTTAGAGGAGGTTGAGTGGGTAATGGTGGGATGGGGGAGGAGGAATGGAAGCTAACCACCATGAGTACACCAAAGAAGAAAAGATCCCAAAACTGAACGTGGTGGTCACTGCTTTTAAGTAAGAGTAATCTATTGAATTGCATGATGTGTGACTTACATGTCATTAAACGGTGCTGCTGCTGTTGCTTTTTAAGTTCATGAAGCAAGGCCACGAAAAGATACCGGCACTCCCCTCGAACTTTTTAATGTCCCCTCAGGGGAGAAACCTCAGAGAGCTGGTTTGGCAGATCACTATGGGCACAGAAATGAAATGCAGGGACTGGGAACATTTCATGGGAAATATATGATTTAAAACAGTAGGTGCACCTAAATGGATGCCTAGCAAATAAACACTCAAAAATAGTGTTCATGGGCGCAATGATAGGAAATCCCAGCTACGTGTAATCAAAAGAACAAAGTTGGATACAAAGTGTAGGAGGGGAGAACAGAACAATACAAAGACTGTCTAAGCCTTAGACATGCTCAGTACCTTCTGGTGAGTTCTGACTCACAGCCACCAGCTCCGCTCCCAGCACTGACCACTTTAGTGCCGCACCAGAAGGAGGTGAACTCAGATCAGCAGTGAAGAGGTCCCTGCAATTTTCAAGGTAAGTGCCAAGGGAGGGCTGGGGGGTTCCACGCATTCTGATGAGAGGGGACCAGAGGGTTCGTTCCCTCAGAACTCTTACCCTCAGCCCCTATGATCTGCCTTGGGGAGGCCCCAGACATGGCTGCTAGGGTCCAGATCGCTCTACATTTTATTTGTTGAGCAAATGGGGGGCCTTGACATCCCTGCATTGTCCTATTTAAGAGGCCATGTTGGAGGCCATAAAGCCTCTGTGTGAATTCTGTGGAGCAGAAAGGAGATTTCTCCACAATGCCATACCCCGTGCAGCACAATAACTCCGGGACTGGGGCCTCTGGCTGATGTGCTCAGTGACGTTTTGTTGTAAAATCCAAGGATTAAGATCGGGAGAGGAAATCTGAGCTCTATCAGGTTTAAGTTTGTGTATCTCAGGTAGGAATTGAGCGGACTTAACTTCCTCCCAGATCAGAAGAAACCAGACAGAGCCCCACGCCAGTGATCAGCCCCAGGCAGGTCAGAGACAGGTTTGTTGGACACAGTGTCCCCTGATTTTTTCCAAGAAGACTGTGAGAAGTGAGGTTTTTCTCTGTAGCACGCAGTGTCAGATCAGGAGAGGTGAGTGACGAGTCCTCTGACAGCTCAGGAGTCCAAGGGAATATTCTGAGCTGAAAATCCCTGAAAGAATAGAAAAGACCACTCTCCAGCCCCTACTTGTGGGGTTCCGTCAAGTTAAAGGTAGCCTGCTAAACTTGCAGGCTGAGAACTATGGCAGAATCTTCATTCTGACCCTCCACCCTGAATTTCCGCAAGGGTGAGCTCTTCACCCGTGCAAGTACCTGTGCTCTGGAGAAGACACCATGTCTCAAAGCCATAAAAGTGAGCGAGGCCAGGAGAAGAAGCACCAGGCCCCAATGCCTCAACCTTTAATACATTTCCGCATGTTGTGTTGATCTCTCAACCGTAAATTCGTTTCCATTGCTACTTCATAACTGCATTTTTGCTAATGTCAGATAGTGGGGGTCCCTGTCGAAAAAGTAATTCCACCCCCAAAGGGATCATGACACACATGTTGAGAACCACTCTCCCAGATGATGCCCAAGCTACTGCTGCAAGCTCCCCCTGCCATAATGTGCCCACCACAGGGACGAAGGACCCTCCAGTGTCCTCCCAGGAAGCTGCAGCTGCAGCAGCCACAGATTCCCATGAAGGTGGTGAGGGGAACTCCAGCTCCCCTCTGGCCAGTGGTAGCCTAAACAGAGATCCTTTAACAAAGAGGTTGATCTCATTGGTGAGGTGTCTGATGGAGAAGTATCAAATGAGAGCCGGTTACGATGGCATATATGGTGAATTCTGTTATCAAAGATTACAAAATTCACTTTCCTGACATCCTCAAGAGAGCCTCTGTGCTCCAGTCGCTGGCCTTTGGAGTTGACCTGAAGGAAGTGGACCCCATAAGGCACAGCTATGTCTTTATCAACAAAGTGGATGTCAGCAAGGATGAAAGGGTTCTCTGTGAAGATGGCCTACCCCAGATGGGCTTGCTGGTGATGGTGCTGAGTGTGATCTTCTTCAAGAACAACTGTGTCTCTAAGGAGGAGGTCTGGGAAGTACTGAAGCTGTTGGGGGTCTATGCTTACCAGACACACAGCATCTATGGACAGCCCAAGAGAGCCCTCATGCAAGATTTCGTGAAGATGAAGTACCTGGAGTACAGGCAGGTGACCAATACTGATCCTCCACGCTATGAATTCCTGTGGGGCCCCAGAGCTCACGCTGAAATCAGCAAGATGAAAGTCCTGGAGTTCATGGCCACCATCGGTGACATCGCCCCCAGTGCCTTATCCCCGTGGTACGAAGAGGCTTTGAGAGAGGACGAAGAGAGATTTACAAGCCAGAATTGCAGGCAGGGCTCAAAACAGGGCCAGAGCAGTAGCTCCCCAGGTCCCCAAGTGAAAGCTAAAAAAATTATTCTTTTTAGCAACATTCTAATAAATATTAGGTTAGAGTTAGAGAAAATAAAATATAGGTATTTTCATTCTCCTGTTCTACATGTGAACTTTAAATTCTACCATTTTCCTCTTTTTTAAGAAGAAAATTTAAATGCTGAAATCAGAGATAGATTCTTTTCTTAGGAGGAAGCAGGCAATGGACATTGAGCAGTGGCAAGCCTGGACGGGGTGGGGAAAACACACCACACAGTCCATATTATCTTTGTACTCTTGTTCTGCATGGGTAACTTAGATAGCAGTGACTGCCTCCGCCTTCCCTCCCTTCCTGTGTCCTGCCTCCTCTTCTTTCTCCCCTTGTTATCAAATGTAATTTCTTTTAGTGCAACATCTTAAACAAGAGCGGAACGCATTGAGCTTAGCTGGAAAGTGGGAGGCTCTGAAAGCTTGGCCCCAGAGCACAGTCCGTGCCAGCGCACCGCCAGCACCGACCCCAGGAGCCCTACTCTAGCTTTGGGAGCCCTCCTGCATGGCTGCTAGACCTGGTCTTTCTCTTCCTTCAGATTAGGGGTGCCCAGGAAATGGAAACTCTGCTCCGGATCATATCCGGTCAACTCAGATACACAGGGGTGTCAATCAGAGACCCTCCAGTGACCTCTGTGGACCCCCTGACATCCCCCCCCTCCGCCAGCAGTCACAGGGGAAGCCCCAGGGAGACCCCTGCTGTCCTCCTAGGGAGGCCGCGGGTGGGCGTGTCCATGAGTCACACTGCATCTGGGAGGCGCGGCCATGGCCTGCGACAGAGGCAGAGTCCATCAGTGGCCTCTTGTCCGGGAGAGAACCCCGAGTGCAAACTGCTGGCACTGTACCCCAAGAACAAGGCACCCCGCAGCGTCCTGCGCCACTGCCTCCCCCGTCAGCAGAGGGAGGTCTAGACCAGACTTTTTGATCCCGAAGTCCCCTGCATTCCCTCTCCCAGTCCACGGAATGAGCCTCCTGCCCCTGCAGGGCCTCAGGCCGGACGTGGAGTCCGAAGCCAGGTGGGGTGAGCGGAGCCCGGGACCCCGCTGTGGAGAAAGACACAGCCCTGCTCCCCTAGGATAGCAAGGCTCCGAAGCACAAGGGGTTCTCCTCCGACCTCTAAGCTTCTGTGCATCGGGACCGCTCAGTGGTGGGGAATTAGTCTGCTTGTTTGAAAACTACAATTCATGGAGGTCCAGATTTGACTCCAGGGGGACAGGTGTGGGCTTTGCTAGGTATTACAAAAGGAGGAACTAATATTCATGGGGGGATTGATTAAAGGCCGAACACTCCCGAGTGGTTAGAGAGCCCTGATATCCTAGTGGACCATGCATTGGGCCCCTGACTGCAAGGTCAGCGGTTCAAACCTGCCAGCAGCTCTGTGGGATAAAAGGGAGATTTTCTGCTTCCAGGATGATTTATAGCCTCAGAAACCAATCCCAAGGGGAAGTTCACTCTGTCCTAATGCTTGCTATGAGTCAGAATTGGTTCAGTGGGGAGGTTTTTGTTGTCGTGTTTGTCATGATATGGACTCTAGGAGATGACTGATAAAGACTCCATAGCCTTGTACTCTGGGTGGTAAACCCCACCCCCACAGGTGCTTCTGCAGAAACAGCCTTACTTTGTCCTCAGGTTTCTCCAGAGTTGGGGGCGTCGGTCTTCCTACAAGAGACTGGTCTGCAGTTAGCAGAAGAAAGATTTCCAGGTCACTGCAGGTGTCAGCGTAAGTACCAGGAGGGAGATAGGAATCTTCCACCTCCTCCAGTTCTCCTTGGGGAACCAGGGAAATGAGGGTTTTGCACAGAGGCAGTGGTCACATGTCAGAGAAGGCTGAAAGTTAATGTTTCTGTCAATTGAACGGAAGGGCCTGAGTGAGGTCTGCAGGTCCATGCACCAGAGGAGCTCAGCCTGTCCTGTGAGCACTGCCTGGGTTCTACCTGGGAGGGTGGTCAGAGGCTTCCCTTCCCACCCTTCTGGATGACAGGGAGGGCCAGGTACAAGGGCCAGAATAATAGGGAGTGGGGCAGGACAGGAGAATGGCAAGGTGGGTAGAAAAAGAAAGAAAAACACATCTATGGAGGGTGTAACAAGATTCTGCTGCTGATTTCATTTTGTGATACAGGATATGTGTGTGTGTGTGTATACACACACACACACACATATATATATACATATATATACACACTGTGCATTTCCTAAAATAAAGAATCACCTACAATTCTTTATCCATCAAACCTAAAAGTGGTCTGAGAGACTATAAAAATAAACACAGAGTAAAACTAAAAGATGAACTTTTATATCTTTGTTGACAAATAAGTTCATGTCAAACATGGAATTGCAGGGTATAAAATATGTGAACCCAAGTCCTACTAACACTTGGGAGGATGACCCTGTTGGTGCAGTCCTCAGCCTGGTGGGGTAGTGAGTTACATGTTGGGCTGCTAAACACAATGTGAGCAGTTCAAAATCACCAGGGTCTTTCTGAGAGCATATGTTGGCTTTATAATTTCTTTGAATTTTACAGTGTGAGAAACCCACAGGGCCAGCTCTAGTCGGCATTGTAGGGTCACTATGAATCAGAATCAACTTGGTGTCTGTGAGTTTAACTGTCGCTCTTCCCACAGGGATCTCAAGAGAGTCACCATGCCTCGTGGTCAGAAGAAAAAGCGCCATGTCCAAGAGAAACACCAAGAGGGCCGAGGGGAAATCCAGGCTGTCCAAGGTGTTCAGGTCACTGCAGTGGAGGAGGAAGAACCCTCTTCTTCCTCCTCTGTTTTTGGGGACACCCCCCAGAGCTCCCTGGTTGAGGGTGTTTTGCAGCAGTCTAAGGAAGCCACTGGTCCTGCTTCAGCTATTTTGTCCAAAAGATCTGATGCAGATGTCGAAGTCCTGAAGGAGAGTTGTCCCAGGCCTTCCCAGAGATCATCTTCCGTTACGAAGCCCAAGAGAGATCTGACCGGAAAGATAGGCATGTTACTCCTATTCTTGATGGATAAGTATAACATGAAGGAACCCATTATGAAGGCTGATATGCTGAAGCTTGTTAACAAAAGGTTCCAGAAGCACTTCCCTGAGATCCTGAGTGAAGCAGGGGATCGCATGAAGTTGTACTTTGGACTTGAATTGAGGGAAGCGAAGTCCAGATGCAACTCCTATGACCTCATCAGGAACGTAGATGCCAGAAGAGGAAGCAACTTGGATGCTGGCCTGCAGTTGCCTAAGATGAGTCTGTTGATGACTGTCTTGGGTGTGATCTTCGTGAATGGTAACCGAGCCTCTGAAGCAGCCATCTGGCAGTTCCTGAATACGCTGGGCATCTATGCTGGGAAGATACACGCTATTTTTGGAGAGCCCAGGAAGCTCCTGGTGTGTGATTTTGTGCTGGCAAGATACCTGCAATACCGGCAGGTGCGCAAGAGTCGACCTCCACGCTATGAATTCCTCTGGGGTCCAACGGCACGTGCTGAAATCACCAAGATGACAGTTCTGGAGTTTATGGCCATGCTTAAAGGTGTGAGTCCCTGGGATTTCCCTACACCTTATAAAGAGGCTTTGAAAGATGAGCAAAAGAAGAGTCCAAAGGCGAGCTCCTTCTAGAGTCAGTTCTATTGCTAAACCACTGAGCGTTCAGTCCAAGTCCAGTAACTTCACCAGAAATCTAGTGTATTGGGAGCAGATTCTTCATGATAGTTGAAAGGGCTGTCAACTTTCTTTAGTATATTCTGCGGCGACTTTGAGACAACAAAATATCTTCTCTTCTGTAGTGTACTCGCAACATGCAGTCTGTTCTCTCTCAAATGTTGTGCATTTACATTTACTTTTTATTTTGCTTCGGAATACAGATCATGGATGTCCTTCATGGTCATCGTTTTTTTGTACCTTATCAGATATAAGAGCTAGAATGTCCATCTACAGCGAAGTGAAAAAATTTCAACATTTTCTTTTACTTATAAAAGTAGGTGGCGGCCTCCTACTCCCACCAGCAGAGGGCAGTGATGCCCCCCCTAAAAAACCAAAAAAAATATTTTTTAAAAAGAAGCACACCAGCCACCAGCCTGTGTGATCATGAGGTGGTGAAGGGATCCGGTGTCAGGCATCAATGAGCTAAAATTATATTATTATTAATGAGGGGGAGTACAGATTGGGGACCCAAAGCCCATCAAGAGGTGAGGTGACATCCTTTTGCAGAGGGGTTACAAGGAGGAGATGAACCAGTTAAGATAGAGTGTAGGAGCTATGAAATATGCAACCTTCCTCTAGTTACCATGCTGCCTTCCACCCACTATCATGACCCCAATTCTACCACATAAATCCAGCTAGACCAGGAGATGTACAATGAAGTTGGAAACATGGGAAACTTAGGATAGATGATCCATCAAGACTAGTAATAGGAGTGATAATACCAGGAGGGTGGAGGGATGGAGGAATAGAAAGGGAGAACCAACTTCAGGGATCTACACGTAGCCTCCTCTCTGGGGCACAGACAACAGGGAAGTGAGTGTTAGGACACATTGTACAGTGTACAGGATGAAAAAAATAATTTGTAAATTACTAAGGGTTCAAGGGGGAGGTGGGGAGGAAGGGTAATATAGGGAGCTGATAATGGGGGCCTGGAGGGAGGGAGGATGTTTGAGAGTGATGATGGCAATGGGTGTGTAAAAGTGGCCTGCATACAACTGATATTGTTAGGGATTGTGATGGGAGTTGTATGGGCCCCCAATAAAATGATTCATTAAAAAAGGAGGGGGGAGGGGAAAGGGGAGGTTTTTTTTTTTTTTTTTTTTTAAGAGGAGCTTGTACCAAGGGCTCAAGGGGAAAATGTTTGGAAATGTATGTGGTAACATGTGTGCAAATGTGCTTGATACAAATGATGTACTGAATGTTGTAGTAGCTGTAAGAGCCCCCAATAAATTTTTTTTAAAAAGTGAAAAAAAATTAAAAAATTAAGAAAAAGTAGGTAGCATAGCATCGAGATTAAGGCATTTAGCATCACAAATGGAAGGTAAAGTTATTAACTATAGAAGTGCTTGGGGTGTCTTATTTTTAATCTTGTGTGTAAAATTAAAAGTTATACATAAAAAATGATTTGATCACATTATTTAGGTGCTGTCTTGTGTTTTATCTGAGCACTGCTTATTCTCTGAAATCTATTAGATTATAAAGATATTTTAAACTTGTGATGGAATGGTTGCTTTTTCTGAGTTCAAAATAATCAGATACTCACTGCGACTCATTTAGTTCAATGATTTCCCTATCAGTTGGAAACTGCTCTCTATTCCAGTACACCCAGGCACACAATCCAAGAAGGAGGGTTTATCAGGCACACTTTACAGAGGAAGAACATGTGTCAGTCTGAAGTTCACAAGATTGGCAAGTAGCATTGCTGGACCACACCCCTTGTCGAATCTCTCTGGACCACACTTTCCCAGTCCTTGAAGTCAGAGGCAGACCTTGTGTCTCTTTAATGCCTCCCCCCATCACCAAATAAATGCATCTTAGTGAATATAGGAGTCTGCCGATTTAAAACATTGTGAAAGTAAGTTAGAAGTAGTCATCAGAATAAAATAAGAACACCAAATCTTAGCCACTGCATCATTTTGATTTATAGCAAATCAACAAGACAGTAGAATAGTCCCTTAGGGCTTCTACGAGTATACAGAGGAGCGAGGCAACCTCATCTTTCTCTGGTGGTGTGGCTGTTGGGTTTCACCCCTGGAATTTGCAGCCATGAGACCGATATTTATAGCACACAGCTACCAGGAAAGTTAACATTGGGGTCAAGATTTTTCTCTACATATGGAATGCCAGATGCCCTTAACAGACACAACATAATGCTAAGGAGCCCCTGCTTACAGAAAGCAAATGTTTCAGAACCAGGCTGCATAAAAGACTAAATTTGGGTGGTGGGGACAAGGATGTGTGTTTTCTCTGAAGACCCATTTCTCCTGCCTTGTGCTTCATTGCTCTAGAACAAGGACACACTCACTAGAAGGTATGGCGTAGATAAACTGTTCACAAGTGGCTGGTATGTGGCATTTCATCAGAAGTGTTTCATTAGGGTGGGAGGGAGAAGAGGAGGAGCCGGTACCACAGGCTAAAGTAGAAAATGTTTTGAAGATGATGGAAAAATGTTAAAAATGCTTGACACAATGGATATGTGAATTGGGTTGTGATAAGGGGTGTTTCAGCCTCCAACAAAAATGATTTAAGGAATAAAATGAAATAAAGGCCTGGTCCCAAATCAGCCAAGAATGAATACCTTGAGTGAGGACAAAAGACACTACTCCCCTCAGAATCCAGGTATCAGCAGAGAGCACTGCCCTGATTGTCAGCTCTGGAAGGCTGGGGCAGAGTAGTCAGGCTATAGTGGCTGCAGGGTTCCACCAGACTTGGTGTCAGGGATGTGAGGACCTTGGCTTTAGGCTGGATGGCTCCCTTAGTCTGAGGGAGGAGTCCTAGCTCTCCCCTGAGGGAGAACTACAAGGCTCACTGATCTCACAAACATAAAGTCCCATAGCCTCACCACCTGCTACCAATCCAGGGAAGCATTGAGTGAGGGTAGTTAGTATTGGTGTTCACATCGTTTTATGCCTCCCTGGTTTTAAGAATGTGAGGACCTTGATCTGATGGGAAGGGATTCAGATTAGCAGAGGAAGGATTTCCATGTTCTGCATTTTGTCACTATAAGAATCCTAAGAACTGTGGGACCGACCACCCATTGATAACAAAGTCACTCTCACATAGTCCATCCCTTACTGACAAGCCTGAGAGACCCTCAGCACATGTGCTAGCCAAAGGACTTCTCATTTCCTTCTCGGGGACTAAGCTCATGTCAGCAGGAGGAAGAAGCTTAACCTACCGCAATGTGACCCTATTGAAGAGCATAGAACTGCTTCTCTGGGCTTTTGAAACTACAAATCTTTATGGGAGCAATTTGCCTCCTCTTTCTCCTGTGGTGGTTTTCAACAGCTGATCTTGGGGTCCAATGCTGGAGCTTTAAGGAAGCAGACTTTCTCTAAACTCAAAACTGAAGTTCATCAGAAGGGTAAACAGAGAACACACCAATTAGGAAAAGATAGTCATACCACATCAGATAACGGGCATATCTCAATATCTTAACAAGAAAAATACAAGCAAAATATTTTTTAAAATGGCCCAAGACATGACCAGAAAAGTTATCAGGGAAGACAGCCAGGAAACCAACCACAAAATGAGGAAATGTTCATGTTCATTAACAAGAAGAGAAATTCAAGTTACATGAACCATATCCTACTACCTCACACTGTCATTCTGGGTAAAATTCAATAAACCAAAAAACTGCTGGAGAGGATGTGGAGTGTTAGGGATGCTTTTCCATTGCTGATGGGACTGTAGAACTTTACCACCACTGTGGAAATCATGAAGGAACTGCCTTGAAACAATGCAAAGATGAGTACCTTCAGATCCAGAAAACTATCTACTGTGTATACACCCTAAAGAAATAAAGAATACAAAAACAACAGTGTAACATAAGGACATTTATGTTTTTGGCAGCATTTTTCATAACAAAAACATGACGACAAACAAGATCCTATTATAGTTGAATGTATAAATAAACCCTCGTACATCCATACAGTGGAATAGTATAGATCAGTAAAAAAAACATTGGCAACTCACTTAAACATCATAAGACATGCACAAGACTGGAGAATTCCATGCTTAAAAACCTTAGTCAATCTTACAAATATAAGTATTTTAAAACTCCATTACTATAACAGAAAACAAGGACAAAGAAACAGGGTCTCTACACCAAAAAATAGGATGAGTATGAAGAAGTCAGGGGCGGAAGAGGGCAGAGGATATGCAGGAAGGAAGGAAGAAGTATGTGGGTAGAGACCAGGAAGAAAACCTCATGAACAGAGTGTTTGCAGGATATGATTGTCAATTTCTTTCTTTCCTTCGTTATTTAACCAGTTTGACTCCCATGATTTTGTTTTGCGTTGACTCAGATCCATTGCACATGTGCTGTGTGTAGCTCACTGATCCCAAACCAGGGCAGCAGGTTCATCTGAGTGGCTTGCCAAGATCAGGTGACCAGGGAGAACTAATTTAATAAAAGGCCCTGATTTCAAGAAGTTCAGATACAAAGTTTCCTCGAGCAAAATTCTATGTAGGCAATAAATCACCATCATTATCAGGTAGCTCGGTAGTCATAAATGGAGAATTTTTTGCTGTTTGGTTGTTTGAGATGCCCTGGCTTGTCATTGAAGACTCCATGTTAGTTCCAGTTTACTACCCCCCTTTTTCACCCACTCAGATCAATATTTAGGTTTCAGGGATAAGGGGCCTGGTGAGTCTTTTTTCTTTATTTTTCTTTTTTCAGGAAACATTGTATAGTTTACACAGCCCATCTCAAGAAGTGAAATCAACAATAACATCCTGTGAAACCCTCCATCTATGTGGTTCTCTTTCTAATGCCCCACCCAGCCCCTTCCTTCCTCCCTCTCTCCCCAAGATGCTATGCACCTCTTTTCCTGTTCCCACCCCTCTCCCTGGCCTCCTGGTAGTCATCAAGTTTTGTTTATGCTGTTCAAACCATGTTCGTATTTCTCAGTTTTTCGTTATGACAACGGATGTATTGAATATTCATGTTTGTAAGAATGACTAAACTTTCCAAGGATAGTGTTCTCTAGTTTTCCCCATGTCTTGTGGTGCTTCTAAGAGGTGTCATTTTTGGATGCAAAATATGTCTTTGTGTGTGTGTAGCAGTTTCTTTATCCAGATGATTACATTTCTTGAGATGGGCTGTAGAAATATATACAGTGTGATTATTGCTTGTCCCACAAATCAAAAGAGTAGTCGGAGTGGCCAAACATTAAAAGGATGGAGAAGTATAACTGATACTTCCTAAAATTTTTAGTGACTAACAAGTTCACTACAAACAAAACAAAATAAAAAACTTAACCCACTCCCCCCCAAAAAAAACCCCCAAACCTCTAAAAATACACTGCCATTCAGTGAATGCTAGCTCATTGTGACTCTATAGAAATGGGTTGGAACACCCTCCCCCCCAAACCGGACTGTCCAGACCAACTCTTTACAAGGGGGTCTCTTTCTTTTTCCTGCAGAGCAGATGGTGCCTTCACACTGATGACCTCACCCTTAGCAGCCCAACCAGTACAACTCAGTCAAGGGGCTTTGAGTCCCTGTGAAACGTGAAAGGTGGGCCCAGAGTGAGGAAGATGGAGGCATGGACCAGAGGGTCTTAATTGTCTGTTGCAGGTTTATGCCTGAAAACAGAACAATATCTGGGCAAGGGTGGCCAGATGAGGGGAACCTGGTTTCTGCCTAATCGGGTCTCAGAATGTCCAGTGCTTCAAATGAGAGATAGGAGTGGAGTCAAGGGAGAGAGACATTGCAGACTCTGTCCAAAGTCAAAAAGAAGACCCAGAGTCCCTTGCTGCTGAAGGGGGGTGACCAGAAGAGCCTGCCCCTGCACTTTTAGTTTTTGCCTTTGCAAAGTCAGGCAGGGCTGTTGAGCTGAGACTTCCTCACCTCCATGGATATATCTGTTCACGGAAGGGAGACCCTTGTTCTGTAACTGAAGCTACTGATCTGCAGGTGGAAGGAGGCCCAGCCCCTACTTGGGGCCATTCAGGACCCTGAATGAGGATTGGGGCGTCCCAGGAAGCTAAGATGGAATAGAGCCTACTGGGTGTCAGCACTGGAGATGCAAACCTCCCGCGGTGAGGGCTCCATGGTTTCTTTATTTCCTGCTGGAAGGTCTCAGGGACCCGGAAGGGCCTAGTTCAGAGTAGCAGAGGGGAAAGGATCTTAATGCGGTCCATCATTGATCTGATGGCCCAGAAAGTGGACTGAGAGAACCCACTGAGCCCAGTTCAGAAGAATCCATTTGTGAGACCCTAGAAAGCCCTGGTTTGGACTTGAAGGGTGCATCAGAAAACTCACTCGTTTCCTCCATAAGGTTCTCAAAGGAATGCACAGGGCTTCTGTGTTCTCAGAGCAGTGCCCACAATTAGAACTGTAGAGGAACCTTCTGTGAAATTAAGGGAAGTTCCTTCCTGCCAAAAGTGCACTCACCATCTTACCAATCTTCCTCCAGGAAGCCCACATCATCTGTCCTCCTATCCATTCCACCTGCTGTCTCTGATCAGCAGCCCCATGCTATGTCTCTCCATTCTAGGAATTCCTTGGACGTGCGATGGAACTAGAGTCTGGGGCCAAGTTTCATGATTCGATCTTCAATTTATTCCCAGCTCTCTGTGAAGAGGCTTTATCAGATGGAGAATACAGGGTATGAGCCAGAATTCCATGCTGGGAAGGTACACCTACACTGGTCAGAGACGTTTCAGGGAAAGTCCAGCAATGCCTCTGTCCCAAATGAAGTTCAAGGAGGATTGTATGTTGCTAAAAGAATGTGATGGCTAGGTGCATTCTAGGGAAGAAAATGTATAACTGCTTTGTTTTCCCATTCAATATAAGTAACTGTGTTGCTACACACATGCACACATGCAGGAACGCATATGCGCACATGCACACTTATGCTGCTAAGTGCCTTCAAGTATTTTTGAATGGTCCTGCACCATCCTTTAACTTGTTCAGTTTGAGACCATTGTTGAAGCCACTCTATCTATCCATCTAGTTGAAGGTGTTCTTCTTCTTTGCTGACCTCCTTCTTTGACAAGCTGGATGTCCCTTCTCCAGGGACTGGTCTTTGCTGACAACATGTCCAACGTGTCCCAAAGTCTGCTGCCCTTGAATCTCAGGAAGGTTCTGCTTGTACAGCTTCCCGTACAGATTTGGTTGTGATTTTGAGAGTCCATTGTTCCTTCAATACTCTCTCCCAGGGCCATAATTTAAAATCATTCATTTTTCTTTGGTCTTCCTTATTCGTTATCCAAATTTCAGATGCCTATGTGGCAGCTGAAAACACCACGATAGGGCCAGACACGTGAATCTTGAAAGCAAAATCTTTGCTCATTCATACTGTAAAGGGGCCTTTTCAAGCAGGTTTGCCAAGTGAAATGTTTTGTCTGGTTTCTTGATTCCTGCTTTAATGAACATTAATTTTGGATCTAAGCAAGAGGAAATCCTTGGCAATTGTAACATTTTCTCCTTTCTCGTGATCTGATCTATTGCTCCAGTTGTGAGGATTTGTTTTTTATCATGGCCTTGTAATCTGCAATAAAGTCTGCAGTCTTTCATTTTCTTCAGCAAGTGCTTCAAATCCTCATTTTGAAAATCCCCCAAATTTCAAATTAGTACTTCACCCTCATTTTCAACAAGCAAAGCTCTGCTGTCTGCATGTCAAACACTATTAATAATAAGCCTTCCAGCAGTCCTGATACTGAGCTTTTTTCATATGGTCCAGCTTCTTGGATTGTTTGTTCAGCATATAGATTGAATCATATGGAGAGAGGATGCCATCCCCGCACACACTTTTCCATATTTTAAACCACCCAGTATTCCCTCATTCTGTTTGAGCAGTTGCTTCTAATTTATTATAGATTTCGCATGAGCACAATGAGGTATTCTGGAACCCCCATATTTCCCAATTATTTTCTTAGTTTTTTATGATTCATGCTTACACAGTCAATAAAATATATCCAAATATATATATGTATGTATATATATGCACATATTCAATATCAACTCCCACTGCCATCAAGTGGATTCCGACGCACAGTGACCTTATACAGGATTCCCGGTTTTCCTTGACAAGAGTTAATATTCTTAAAGTTCTTCCACAAAAGAGGTGGTTGAACTGCCAACATTATGTTTAGTGGTCTGCTAATCGCCAATGGCACCATGTGTATATCTTTTTAAAAAAAACCCAAGAAATAATTGCAGAAACTGAAAATAGAATTTTCCCATGAACAATTTGAGGTGTGTGTGTGAATTTTACAATTCCAGTTTGCCACAAATGTTTTGCATTCTTCGTTCTAAATTTAGACACACAGTTCTTTGTGTATATATCTGTTTATCAATATTTCATTGAACTACGTATATGTAGATGTTTTGCCAAATGCCTCTCTTAATTGAAGATGGGCTTTGTAGAGAATCTAAGTTTATAAATATCATGATCCACTCATTTATTTATTGCTCTTGATTAGGCGCATGATGAAACATTTTTGCTGTTTTTTTTTAAAAAAGGTTGAAAGTAGTTTTTGCTTTTGTTTTAGAGTAGGGTTCTATAATAGCATGGGATGCCATTGGCATAGGATTTGAAATAAAACAGTAAAAGAACCCCGTAGCAAAATAGTTGGAATTGTGAAATCAGTGTGGGTTGTGGGTACACTAATATGTAATTCTTAGTTTTTCTTATTATCCTTGCTGTTTATTATGTTGCAAAAGTATGCCTGGGTTTGCTTAGCCTTTTCAAAATGTATGAGAAATTAATTCATATTTTAGGCTTCATCCCTATCTCTTTGATGCCCCAAACATTAGCTAGCTGAATCACTTCAATCATTCATTCAGTGAAGTCTCCCTGCCAGTCCAGGGAAAGGTACAAGACAGACAGTGGGAGTACTGCCCATAGCGATGCTGATGCTGGTAGCAGCAGTCATATAAGAAGGCATTGAGAGCCTCACTAGTACCTAAAATACTGGTAAGAAGAAGGGGGGAGTATGGGGTGATAGCGGGATCACACTACCAACTGCATTATAAGCTGGTTAAGTATGCACATGCAACCTTTATCACTAAGCTCATGGCCAGAGTCAGCATACATTCAGTTCCCACATTTCCCTCCCTCACTGCCATAGCCACTTTCATGGTAACTCTCTCAGCTCTTAACCACCCAGTGTTATATCAGACTTTATCCATATCTACCCTGAGCTGGGTGAAAATATCCCTGGCCACCCATGGGAACTGCAGTAGACTTGGGAGTTTGTACAACACCTTGCTCTTCAGACTAGCTGGGTCTCTCTCTCTCTCTCTCTATATATATATATATAAACTCTCTGTGGTCCCCATGGACTGGGTTGCATGCATAAAGGGCACCATCCTTATGTATCAACTTCCCAGGCAGCCTTCCCCAGTTACCCACTCACTCAGAAGTGGGTCTACACAAAAGACTGTACTGTCCAACCCTGCGGAGGACTTGTTAGTTCTCTAATGTCTCACAAAATGCAGGGAGAATATTCCCTATAGCTACAGCTAACGTTATTTCTAATCAGAAAGAAACACAAGCAGAGAGACATATAAAGCAAGGTCTAGGTATCTAAGAGAAATCCCAGCACCCCAAAGCTTCCATTGTCCCAGAAAGGTGCTACAGACTGGCCTGTGCACAGATATTCTTATCCAAGTCAGGAGGCCACAAAGAGAGAGAGAGAGAGACAGAGAGACAGAGAGAGAGATGGAGAGAGAACTCTGAGATCTAGATCCAGCCACTAGATGATGAGACCTCAATGAATAAGCTACACTGCACCCAGTCCTTTCCTCCTTCCTAAAAGTTGCTCTTCGGGTGTGAGTTTTTTTTTTGTGGGGGGGGCATCACTGCTCTCTGGTGGTGGGAGTAGGAGGCCCAGCGCCACTGCTGGAATTGAACCTCCGTCACAGTGGGCTGCGGTCCCGCGCACAACCAATATGCCACCGGGGCTCAGCCCCAGGTGTGAGCTTTTATAGCCGCTACTTCCCTAGTGATCTCCGAAAACCCCAACCATGAGACCTGCTGACCAGGAGTCAAATTTGACATAGGATGTTTGAAGGGATTTAGTTCTATGGGAGCAGAGGGAGCAGACCACCATGACACTTTCCCAAGGAGTGACTAGTGTGTTTGAACCTCTGACCTGGCACCTGAATTGAACTGGTTGTGTGCAAACAAGAAAGATAAAAAGTCAAACTTGGTTCTTTGACCTACAGGGGAGTGCCCATATGAACGCAGTGTCATGTCAGTGTCTGAACTTGGGCCAGCCTGGGTTTGGGGGAAACTTGCATTCCTCAGTGGAAAGTCATTTATAAATAGGCTGTGTGAAGAGATAGATGAGGATGTAGTATGCAGAGGCCAGACACAGGCATGATGTGGTGTGTCCTAGTGGCTCTGAAATACCACAAGTCCTGGTTGTTCACAAAGAGACTTACATTTCTCACAAGGAAAGAAGCTAAAGTCTGCATTCTGAAGAAATAGCTCCAGGAAAGGCTGGTGTTCTCTTAGCTCAGGGAAAGCCTTCCCCAACTTCTCCAGAAGGCCATCATTGAAGTCATCATTGAAGTCATCGTAACCGTTGATTATGCACTGACATCAAATACATAGTGTCACCCTTGCACCAAAATCTAACTTCTCCAGAGTCTAATCTACCCAGTTATATCTCCAAATAACTTGATTAAACATACACTTACAATGCTGAGGGCTGTACTCAGGTGACAAAGAATGTTTTACCCCTCAAAGGAATCCCATGCACAGATAGAGGGGAGGATTTACAACCCACAGCAGCATGAGCCACTCTTCCATCCCTCACAGGTCTTCAGCATGAAGACCTTAAACTTGGAATGGAGAAGTGCTCTTCATAATGACTTTGTGTTCGTGAATAAGCCAGAGAACACGACTGGCAGGTGCCCTGGGCTCTTGTTCCAGTGCACATGAATATACTCTCTTTTATACAATCCTTTCTGAGTTGTAGACAATACTATCCAGAATTTCTGAAGGTGAGTGAAATGGGGGGATTTAACATTTTGCCTTAGGGGTACAAGAACCGGGACCATAGGAAGGGCATTAAAGTTAGAACACCCCAAGGGGCATTGGGCAAGTACCCATGGAGAGTATCTCTCAGACCCTGGTGAATATACAGGGACAGGAGGGATCACCCGTGTGGTGCATAATTGGAGAGGGGGCTTGTTGGTTATTGACGGTAAATTATTGTTCATTTCATGAAGCAGTGCTCCTGTAGGATGTGTGTAAAAGTCGTTTCTTCTCAGATAGAGGAGAGCAGCCGGAGCAAGTATGTAAGGATCACATTGGGGGAGGGGGGATTGCAGAAGGCACCGCACATGAAAGTTCCAAGGAACAAAGAAGTACAGACTGCATTAAAACAAGCCCCTGCTCCCTGCTCCCCACAAAGACCACTGAGGGACAGAGCCCAGTCCTAGGCACAATGGCCTGAACTGAAATGTTAGGTTGAACCTTCTGTGTGACAAAGAGACACAGATGGGGTATTTTTAGGTTCGTGGAGTTGCTATGCTAGAGGTTGGTAGTGTGAACCCACCCAGCTGCACGCTGGAAGAAAGGCATGGGGATCTTTTTTTTTTCTCTAAAGATGACAGTGAAAGTAAAACTATAAGTATTTCTGTTGTGCAACATACGGGGTTTCGTTAGTTTCCATCTTAAAAGTGACCCTTGATTCCCTAGCGACTGCTTTGAGGAGCTCAGCCCACCCTTCATTAGAGGACAGTAGAGTCCCGGGACTGTGCAGGAAGGGTCCAGGTAAGGGCAGTGGATGTGGATAAAAGAGACCATGCTAAGAAAGAGTACATGCATTGCTTGAAGTCTTTTCCCTCCTGAAAACTCCTGAGCCAAGTGGCTGACTTGGATCTGGAGAGTAAAGAATAGAGCGCAGTTCCCTCCTGGAGACTGAGGAGAAGAGACCCTCCCTGGATGCTAGGGAAGGACCCACAGGGCTACTGCAGAAGCCTCAAGGAACCTGAGAAGCAGAGGAACCCTGCTCCAGCTCTTAGCTCTGGGAGATTCCCAACAGAAATAAAACCCTAAGCTCCCAGCACCCCACTCTGGGGCCATTGTCTGGGCCAGAAGTCTCCAATTCTGCTCTCAGGAGTATCAGGAGATGAGAGGAAGGAATTCCAAATCCTACAGAGAGTCAAGGTCTGAATCCCTTGTACGAAATGTTGAGCCTAAACTAAGAATTTATGAGGTCTCATACTCCTTCCCCCACAGACATTACCCCACCTCCAGCCTCTGACCTGGAAGCCTAGCCTTCCTCTTACAGCCAACTGCTGACTTTGGCCAGGTCTCAGGGCAGGAGGCCCTTAGTCGGAGGACTGGGGCCTCAGGTCGGCTTTGGATGTAGCTTCCAGGAATGGTGCAGAGTTAAAGTGAAGACCTAAGGGTTCAACTGTGGACCACTGCACCCAAATGAGGGCTGCCCTGAGCCCTTTCACTCCCAGGAACCCACTGGGCCAGGAACCCACTGACAAGTACTGAGGCCCTTTGACTTCTGCTACTAGGAAGATGAGAAAGCTTCCTAAGAGTTCCAATTCAGCAGACAGAGGAATCCCGAAAGCTGGTGGACACCAAGGTGTACATCCTTCAAAAGGGAAGAGAGAAGCAGTCCCCTGGCCTTCTTCACAAGAAGAGAGAAAACTATTCAAGATCCCCACTCTCTTATTAGCCTTGCACAGCTGTCCTCAGAGAGGTCAGGCGGAGGTGCCCCTGGTCGGTCGTGGGTGTTGGTGGTCTTCTGGGATGTGAATTGTTGTAACCAATGGGGAGGCCTATTCAGCAGAGTGAAGAGACTGAAATCAAAGTGAGCACACGGAGCTACGAGGGGCCTCCTCCTTCTGCTAATCAGCAGGGTCCTAAAGCCCTCTGAACAGTGAGCTGAATTGACTTCCTCCAGAAATCTCAAGGAGGATAAAGACCTGGTATTCTCAAAGAGCTGCTCTGCTGATAATCCTGAGGGAGGACTGTAACTGACAAGGGACCCAGGACAGAAAACTGACCACCCTGAGCTATGGTCACTGAGACCCTCTGTCAGCAGTGGTGTCTGATGTGTTCATATCTATTTTCCCCTTGACTCCCAGAGGATTTTGCAATATCAATGTCGGAGATGCAAGGGGAGAGGCATGGCTTTGCCAGAAGTTGATCTACAGACTCTGAACATGAGTGTGGGACCTTCCACTGCTCCTCATAGGGAGCCCCACTGGCAGTCCTGTTGTCAGGGAAGGAAGTACCTGAAGCCCGAAGCAGGCAATCTGTAGGGGAGCCTGGAGCTGCAGCTTCCTAGGGCAGGGTCCTCAGAGAAGTGTACTTGTCAACAGACGGCTTGTAAGTCAGGCAAGCATCTAGTTATTGAAAGGCTCACACATCTCATCTTTCCTTCCCTAGCGGACCCATTTTATCTGTTGTCCTTTCATACTCCTGCCTATCGATTTCTTTTGTTTAAGTGAAAAATGATTATATTTTTTAAGTTCATTAAAATATGTTGAAAAAAATAAATGCTGATGTTCTGTGGCACTTGTTTCCCACAAATTGCCCCAAGAGTCAGCATTCAGAAGGTTGCATGCTGGTAGTAAGAACTTTAAGAGGAAGGCGACTCATCCATTTCTCCATCACTGTCTTAACAGCAATGATGACCTGAAGAAGCCACTGTGTTACTCTTCAAGACTCAAACTAGGAAGAAGTAAACCCACTTATAGGTTCTCTCTATGGTAATGGCCCAGGACCAGGACAGTTTGGGTCCTTGGGACACTTAGATACATGAGGAGAAGATCAAATTAAGACAGGTTGTTTGGACTGGAACGGTTAAGAGTTTCTGTTGTGGGAATAGATGAGAGAAAATGCTGGGTTGGTCACGACGTGGCATGAAGTCCTATTTTGTGTCCTAGGACCTAGGCACGTCCTGAAATGGGGTGGTGAGTAAACAGACACAAGTACCCACATGTGGCACAACTAGTAGGTGTGACCAGGAGTCCTTTCCCAGTGGACTTGGTACCTCACACCTACTAAGTGCTCTACTGACATCAAATAGAAGAGATTTACCAGAGAAGGAGTGAAACTGCCTGGGTCCCAGTTTTGTGTAAAGAAACATGTTAGCATGCAATGACACCAAGAGAACAAGGATCACAAGACCAAGAAATGCTTGTGGATCCACTGGAAGTGAATGCATATCAGGTCTACCATGGACACCATGAGAATCCTCACTCTCCGGGGCTCAGGCTTGATCAATGTAGCTCAATCTGACTTGTCGTCAGCAAAGAAAAGCAGAGAGAGTGAGAGAGAGTGAGAGTGAGAGTGAGAGAGAGAGAGAGAAAGAGAGAGAGAGAGAGAGATTTGGCCTCAATGTGCATCCTAGTCCCAATGTGCAGTCTGCCACGGAGATTGCCACTGAGCCCATATCAGGGTGGTGGGTTAACCAGAGAGGCAATCCCACCGGGGCAGAACTTGCGGGTTTCCAGGGTTCCCTTCTCAGTGCACTTAAAACCACACAAGGATTTCATTTTCCTTCACATCATGTACAGGGTACATGTTGCTGACCATTCTCAGATTGGAGGGGCAAGAGAGATCGCTCCGCCCATGGGACATGAGGTTTGGAGTACGAGGAGTGATATTTATTACATTCCAAATGAAATAGAGAGTTTCTTCCATGGTGAAAAAGTCGGGAAAGTGGGTGGTAAGGGGGTTAACTACAGAGCTTGTCAAGAATCCTTGGAGCCTTGTATCACATGACACAACAGATGCCTCCACCGTCACAGGAGGTTCAGCATTTTGGTGTGGTTACTGCTGAACAAGGAACAAATGAAAGAGCCCGTTTCTAAGGCAGACATGATGGTCATTAACAAAAAGTATCAGGGGCACTACCCAGAGATGCTTCGGAAAGCCTCCTTGCACATGGAGATGGTCTTTGTTTTGCAGATGAAGGAGGCAGACCCCAGAGTCAGACCTGAATTCTGAAGGGCAGAGCTAGTCAACAGTCCTTGGAGCCTTGTATCACATGACCCAACAGATGTCTCAGTCCCACCCCCAGACCCCCACAGTCAACAGTACACCTCTTCCCATGGAATGAATTCTGCTCCCCTTCTTTCCCCCATGGTTATCGACAGGCTCCAAAAAACACATGCTCATCAACCTCACACCATTGCCGTGGTTATAATGCCCCTTGGGCACATGGTATTCTCACTTATTTCCTTCCTCAGAGAAAATATAATGTGTACCCAAAGTTCATTTCGGTGAGACTTCAATGGAACCATTGTGGTAGACGGGGTTCATTAGAGAAACACAACTTGGAAGAGACCTATGTGGGGAAGAGAGTTTTGTATCAAGGAATATTAGGAGTATGTCCCAGCCCAGTTACATTTCAGTCTGTAAGTCAAACAATAGGTCCTGCATCTCATAAGATCCACTAAATTCCTCTTGAGAATCAGGCAACACATACACTGTGGCTCAGGGCAGGAAGGTCGCAGGCCAGTGGATGGAAAGTCTTAAGGATTCATTTGCAGTGGAAAGATCTCAGTGTTATCCACCGTGTGTCCCTGTGATGTTCCTCCATCAGTGTAGTTCTGGCCCCCATGCCCTCTGAGGTGAAGGCGAGATAGAGAGAGCCCCGCCTCCAGGGAGGAGGACACGAGTTTTCACAGTCTTCAGCAAAAGGCTATGCGCATGCTGGCATTATTGGCTTTGACCTGATGGACAGGCTGGACTCAACTGCTTCCCTCAAGTGGACAGGAGCTTGTGAACCTGGCATGGCCAATGAGCAAGTACGCAAGGCTCATGCTGGCACAAGACGGATTGTGGAAGGCACATCACATGAGAGCGCTATGGAACCAAGAAGTAGTGGTTCACATGATCCTAAAGACCCCATACTAACCCAAGCTTGTCAATAGGGGCTATATGCAAATGTAGGGCCAAACTGTTCCTCTTTGAGAGTGCTCCACCCATGGGCACTCAATAGTGCATACAGCCACTGTGCCTTGGATGGCATTCGGTCCTGATTTTTCTTTGAGTAAAAGTTCCCTTTTGTCTGAGCTCCAAAAGCCATAGTTTGTGTACACACTGTGTCCAGAATCACAGTGGAATAGAATTTGTCTAAGCAAGGCAAACCTCCCCACATTTTGTCCTAAAATACGGCTGGATATTGTATAATTCCCAAAGACATTCTTTCCCGTTAGCTATCATGTCAACACACTTGATGTTATCATGATAACAAACATATTCTGCATGAAGCAAAATTTATAGCAACCTCTGGAAAGGGCTAAGGATATTTCAAAGGGGAGCCAAGGACCAAGGGGTAAGATATAAACATACAAACACACACAATAACTAAGTGGGTGTGCCTTCACACTTAAAGACACCATACTTCAATGGAACCTGGAAACTTACTGCAGGGTACTGCTTGATCCCCGAACCTCCAGAAGTCTTCACTGAATATTCGGGTGGCACCAACCCAGATGGGTAAAGGAGCAGGGAGATGGGGCCTAGTATCAGGGAAAATGACAAAGATTAATAAAGCTCTCAATGCCACCAGACAGAGGGGCTGGTCAGGAAAATGGCTGCATCTGGCCTGAGGTGGAAACATAAGCCCTTGTAATCAGAAAGGCTTCTAGATACACAATGACATAGTTCAGGTTGGTCCTCCTGTGGACTTTCCTTAAGATTCAGGGTTTTCTCTGTGGCATTCTGTCCTTCTGGTTGGGCGCTTGGTGCTTTTCTTGGATTGTGTATATTTTCTTTTTCTGAACGCCAGGACAGGTGAGATGAATAATGTCTACGGCTCTTTGCAGAACAAGGATCCAAGGGGCACTACCTTGATTCCCCCAAAATGGAAAACGGAGTGCTATGCCGAGGTACCCCGTCATGCCTCTTCAGTTTGGAGGATCCTGAAAAGAGACTAGAACCCGGGTGTCTTTGTAAAAAGTGGTCCAGGCGATGATCCTGTCTCTCCGTGAGGATGCAGAGTGAGCACAAAAGGACCACCCTCTGCGAACCATTGGGGCAATAAAGCCCCACCCCTGACGTCCTCCTCGCCCTAGGATCCCTATTGGCTCCCACAGGCTCTCCAATAGGCTTCTGCGCTGGGGACGAGGTCAGACTTCCATTTTGGAAGCGCACCTGGAAGTGAAGGCTTCGGCTTGGAGTCGCTGCGTGCTTTCCTTCTCGCTGCTCAGTTCCACGGACAGTTCCAGAGCCCAGGTGAGGCCCTTAGTTGTGTTCCAGGGGTTTGACCGAACACAGTGCAGTCTCACGCTATCCACTCCTTCCTTAGGGTTAGACTCAAGAACAAGGGTACCTTAGACCTGGAAAGCCCCTTGGAACCAAGCGTCTCAGTCTCAGTCTAGGATACTGAGCGCCTATTTGAGAGGAAGGAGAAGCAGACCCTCCCCAGAGGTCAGCGCAGACCCTTCTGGACGCTGAGTGAGGCAGGGGAACCCCGTATTGTGAGACTCAATAGGAATGGACCTCCAGGAAGAATTGTTGCGCCCCGCCCGGCCCCGCCGGGCCCCGCCTGGCCACACCTCAAGCACTGCGCCCGCCCCTCCCCCTTCCCCGTGGGTTCTGCTATGTGGAGTTGAGAGTTTCCGATAGGCCAACCAAGTTCCTTCCCTGCTCGAAAGATCCTCAAGGGATCAGAGTGGAATTCCAAGCCCTGCCTCATGTCAATGCTTGAATCTCCAGTGAAGAAGCTAGGGTTCTGGGCATCTGAGAACGTAGGAGGCCTCAGAAACCTCTGTGCACAGCAGTCCCCTTGCAAGTTCAGGTCCCTCTGTGCAAGTCGTCCTAAAGATTCTTCTCCCTGGTGTCCCTGGTTCTCTCCTCTGACTCTAAGGACTTGGGAAATGCAAGCCTGCTGTTTGAGGACCAGACTACCAGGTTCACAGGGTTTCTGGTTCCCAGACATGGTTCAGACAAGAGTCAGAATGACGATCCTAATGGTGAAATGAAAAATTAATAATTTCTACAGTACGAAGGATTCTTCAGGTAGAGAGGATGAAGGAGGGAATGGGGAAAATTGAGAAACTCCTACCAAGTGCTCGATTCTGACGTGTATGTTTTTAGAATGATGAGGGCAACAAATGTTCAAATGTGCTTGACACAATGGATGGATGAAGCGATTGTGATCAGAATTGTATGAGACACACCACGGCTTTAAAAAGTCGTTAATACTGACTTCAAGGGTGGATGTATATATTGTGACTACAACTGCATAAGCCCCCCAATAGAATGGTTTAAAAACAAGTTGTAGTAAGCCCGTCCAAAAATATTTAAAATATATGGGGTCAGGAGGTCTTCCCTGAGTTCTGGCCCCACCTTGGACTCTGGAAGCCCATGACAAAACTTCAAAGTACTAATGCCCTTCAAGTCCTGGTAGGAGGATCTTAGACAGTTGAGGCTTTTAGTTGCTGCCCATTCAGTTGATGGAGCCATAACAGAAGCTGCTGTCCTGGCGGAAGTGGTCGGTGAGAAATCACACCATAACCATGCCCATAGAGGTAAAATGTCACAAGTAATAAGCATTCGCACCTCAAAAGAGGAGAGGTTGCCCACTGCCCCAGTTGTGTTACTTGGAGGCTGAAGTAACTCTAGTCTTTTCCCTGGGGTTCCACACTTGCTCACAGACGGTCTTAGCTGGAATCCTGATCCCCCTGATGAAGGCAGCGTAAGTACTGTGCTTGGGTTCCTGTTGTCTCTACTTAGCCTTATCTAGAAGAATAATTTTAAGGTCACTTAAGTATCAATGTTGAGGTTCCTCTATGCCGTGGGCATCGTTGATGGGTAGGGATTTGCTTTAGATTTTAATCAAGTACAGTAAGGTTCCCAATTGTGGTCTTCCTCACTATGAAATCCTTTGGAGTTCCAGAGCACTTGTATAAGGTAGGAAGAAGTACATGCTGAAATTATTGGAGAAGCTTGATAAGATGGATACTTTAGAATTTGTTCACTTCATAGAACACACCTGTTGACATGAAGAAAGGAGAGTGGCAGCCTCAGGATGGGTGGCATTGGTCTTTAATGTTCAGGGGCCATTGCAGAGCAAAGTCGTGCAAGTTCATCAAGCTAAGCAGGCTAGCCAAGCTTTGTCTGAACCCACTACGTGCTTGGCAGCCTGGGATTCACCTTCTTTTGTTTAGTCACCTATTCCCCACCCCCATGCTAGCTTCCTCATCCTTGCCCCAAGTGAAGTCTGAGTGAATTTCTTCACTTTCTTTTTGAAAATGCGTCTTACTCAAAGTTAGATTGTAGGAAGCACATGTGTGCTTTCTCATGTACCTTGCAAACAACTTTATCTTGTTAATTTTGCTGTTTTTCCAGATTCACTTCTGATTTCACTCTTCCTGAATGATTACATAGACTCCCCCAAATTCCCCCAAAGAATGTTCCTGGCATATGCTGAGGTTTTGTTTTGACCAACACTGTCTTTGTTTAAAAAAATAAGTCAATCTCTATTGTGATTTAGATGGAGTTAAAGTGTCATGAGTCTAAGGCAGTGGTTCTCAGTCTTTCTAATGCCTAGCCCCTATGATAGAGTTCTTTATGTTGTGGTGACTCTCCGACGATAACATCATTTTAATTGCTGCTTCATAATTGCAATTTTACTACTCTTCTGAATTGGCCTTCCCCTGTGAAAAGGTCATTTGATTGTTAAAAGTGTTCCCAACTCACTGGTGGAGTTCTGCTGCTTTAAGGTGAAGCTCAGGGTCACAGAAGTCCAAAATCAATAGGTCATACCATGTTGCTGAGTAAGCAAAAATTGGACATGGTGCATGCCAGATTCCTGATTGTTTTTTTTTTCAAATAAGTCACATGGGTGACTTTATTTGTGTAACTTCTCAAGAATGTTGGAGAAAATAAAAGGCAGTGTTGTACTCACCTGATTGAATATCTATTGCTTTGCCCAAACAGTAACTCTAATTCCATTCCTTGGCCGTCTTCATGGTGGTATTGAGAACTTTTGGCAAGGGCGATGCCTTCCCTTGTCCAAAAACTGTCCACAGCAATGATGTATTTGGTAGCCACAGAGTTACTTTTCATGAAGTGAGCTCATAAGAAGGAAACCCACTTTGAGGTTACATGTACACCCAAGACCCTAGCCAGGTTCTTTTTTGCCCATGAGACACTTAGATTTCTGAGTAGCAGGCCATTATATGCAGGGGCGCTTGTCCCAGAAGAGTAGGAGTTTGAATGAGCATATATGGAGGTGTGCTGAGTTGCATGATCAGTCTCAATGTGTTCCCTAGTATGCAGGCACCTCCTGGGTTACTGCAGAGTGGGGGTTCTCACTCAACCAGAGAGCCGGCCCCACCTGGGGCAGACTGGCAGATGCCCAGTTCTCTGTTCCCAGTGCACTTGGAATCCCGCATCCATTCAATGTTCTAGGTCTCATGTTGACAAGGCAAGGATCGGGCATATTCCTGGAGAATGAGTGCTCAATAGGTCACTCGATACTGAAGGCATTGGGTGTGGAACATTCAGAGTGACACTTAGCATGCACCAAGTTAAGCCTAGAGTTTTGTCCCTGGTGACAAGAAAGGGAAATCTGGGGTGGCATTGATGGAATAGAGTTTCTCTGGATCCATCTACAATTATTCGAACTGTGTATTCATTAAATACAGAAGTCTTGACCCTGCTCACTTCTATGTAAACCGACTACTATGGCCTACCTCACCCCCACTGCCACCTTGCTACCTATTTCTTCCAAATAATATGTGCTCTCAAGCCGCACATTGTACCCCTGACTCCAATGATCACTGGGGGCCGGTTTCACTGAGAAATTAAAGGTCCCCTATTAGCATAGGAGGTGGCTACACTTTATTTTTGTGAGATATAAAGGAAGTTGCTGGGCAAGTACCCAACACTCAGCCTGGGTCCAGGAGAATATGAGAAGGCATAGCACGTGAGAGCTCTAAGGGACCAAGGAGTTGTGGCTCACATGAGCATAAGGCTGGATGCCCAGTTAGAGAAGAAGCAGACCACTACAGCCCCAAGTATGTTGATGAGGATGCTGTTAGACTTTGTCTAAAATTTCGTATGCTGAGAGTGCTCAATCAACGGCAATTCCAAAGGACCAAATGTGTGCTATTGACAAACTCCCTGTGCTTTGATGGTGTTCAGTCCCGTTCTTCCTTAGCAAAGGAGTATTCTTTTTCTTTCTCTCTAAACTTCATTGGTGTACATAGTGGCCAGTCCTACACAATAACACACATTTATCAATTCAAACCTACAATCCCAGCAGTTTGACCCAGATACACTCCCATATTTGTGTAATTTTCCCCAATAGTTTTTACTATTTCCTCCCAAGAGAGAGATTTATGGTACTCTCCAGATTGACTACCATACAGCCCCTTGAGGATAATTTTTAATGCCCTACACAAAAAGAGGAGGAAGTCATGGACTGTGCGTGAGCAGTAAAGTACCACCATCTGCAAAGAGTGGTGTCACCCCTCAAAGTTCAGCACTGCTATAAGTCTCAGGAAACTTTTTTGGCTCTCCAAGCTCTGCAATCGCCTTCTATGGATGTGATGTTACCAGACTTCCATTTGGGAGGGTTTCTGGAAGCAAAGGCTTCAGCTTTGGGCAGCTGTGCTCTTCCCTGCTTAGAGGAAAGATTCCAAGGACTGCTCAGAGTTCCAGGTGAGGACTGGTCTTTGGTGATGAGATGAAGGGTTCTATTCCCAAAGATGAACCTATGAATTAGTGCCTATGCTTTTATTTACTTGTTTGTTTTTATCTTATTAGTACGAAAAACAGACTGCATTAAATATCTAAACACTTTCAAAGCCGCAGGATGCCTCAATGACAGCATATGTAAATATGCCTCATATTTCACATGGTTACCATCAAATATATATATGAAATTTATAATCCTCAGAATTAAATAAAATAAACACCTAACTTGCTTTCATCATGCTGATGGCATAATAATGCTATTGAGCATATTAATGCTTTCTCTAAGACTACATATTCATGGGAGTAGAATGCCTCATTTTTCCTCCCATGGACCTTATAGTAGTTTTGAACTGCTGCCCTAGTGTTTAGCTTCCCAACACAACGTCCACTCTGCCACCAGGACTACAGAATCCATCAAATTCTGTAAAAGCTTGAATGTAGCAAAATAATGAAAATGTTAATACTTGTAAGCTTTTAAAAACTTTAACATGATAATAGGGGGCGAGTTGTACTTGTGTTCTGTACCCTGTGAGACATCAAGGGTCAGCTGGTGTGTTACATGATACATAATATGACTGCAGCTGGCCTCATGCCTGGTGTCCCAACAAAGCTGAACAAGCTCTCTCCTAGGTAATTGCCTCCAAATATTATTTTATCATGATGCATTGTGCTAACGCTTTCCCATTTACATACATGTAGAATGCTCACAGCCACCTCCTTTTGTTACACTGATCTTAGTTACAACTAAATAGGCCATTATATGCTTACAGAAATTGACATTGTAAAACGCTGTTTCAGTTAAAATCAAATGAGAAAAAACCAGTTAATCGTCATTTTAGTTGCAACACAAACGACTAACCCCAGGAATACCTGATAACTTCGCCATCATCCTGTGCATTGAATGTACTGTCCTTCACATAGCAACAAGATGCCACCAGCAACAGAACTTTTGTTTTGTCCTGATTTTAAAATAAGGATCATGGATTTTTACTCAAATAAATACAGTATTGAGTGTCACGGGCTTAGTTGCATTTAGCCCAGTTCTCCAGATGTTATAACTGGAAATATTACTTACATAGGTTTAATTTCTCCTGGAATTGGCCTCTCTTTATTCATTGTCTTATTGTGCTTGCAATTTAAACACATTCCGAGCAGATTAGTTCACTCAAGACCATCGATGGACTACTAATGTTTTCTGTTCACTAAAAATAACAACATGTACTGGGTGTTCACATTGACCCCGAGCTCAGGCTAAAGGAGCCCTTCTAGCACAGTGGGTGTCCACGGAGGTGTGACCCTTAAGGTCTGAAGTTTGAAACCCACAGGAGTTCTGAGGGAGAAGAATGAGGCTTTATACTCGCTTAGAGGTGGCAGTCTCAGAAACCCACAGGGGCAGAGTAGTCCTGCCCTGTAAGAACCACCAGGAGCCAGAAT
>PVJH01022768.1:0-36054 GCA_004026705.1 Nesogale talazaci
ATCAAGAGGGGCCGAAGGGAGCAGATATCGAGCACCAAAGAACAAGAATCACATCATTACATAGGAGGAGAAGAGCAGGGTGGGGACCTAAGACCCACTGCTGGGTAATTGGTCACCCCTTTACAGGGGAGTCATGGGGAGGAGACAGACCAGTCGGGGTGCAGCCGGGAAGTGATGATGCATACAAGTTTCCTCTAGTTCCTGAAGCCTTCCCCCCGGTCCCCCAACCATCATGGACCCAACTCTACTTTACAAATCCAGATGGACTGGAGAAGTCACACTGGCATAGAGGGGAGCTGGAGATATGGGGAAACCAGGATGGATGGACCCCTGCGGGTCAATGGTTAGATTGGAGATAATGGAAGGGTGGACAGAAGAGGGGGAGGGAACCAACAGCAAGGATATATACACAAGCTCTTATTTGAAGGACGGGCATCAAAGGAGTGGGTTGGGGGAGAGGTCAAGCAGTGGCAGTGTACGATATGACAAAACAATAACAATGTATAAAGTATTGAGGGTTGGAGGGGAGGAGAGACCAGGAGACAGAAGAGGGGAAGGAAGGGAAAAGTCCATACTAGGGGCTTAAGGGAAAAGGTGGACGATTGGAGAACAATAATAGAAGTGGACATGAGAGGGTGCTTGATGAGTATGCTTATTTATATATTGTGAAAAACGATGTATGAGCCCCCAATAAAATGATTGGAAAAAAATATATTGTGCCGAATAATTGAAAATACCAATAATTTTTTCAAATACACCTAGAGAGAAAGACAGAATCATGTAATAAACCCCCTCCTCACTTATGAAAATGATTAGATCCCAAAGAACAGGTTTTTACTTGGAAATCAGCATAATATGGAGGATGACTGCAGAAGCTCAACACAACACAATTTGGAATGGAGAATTATTTTCCACAAATACTAAGGTACACTATTACATAACTGTCAAATTATATGTATGGAGAAAAGTTATGGGCTAAAGCTTTAGTCCTTACAAAAAGGCATGATGACCTAAGTTTTCCCCTTTATTTTGTTCTGGGACACCTGGCCAATGTTCTGGGACAAAATAGGAGGACGTTATTGAAATATCCAAGAGACACTGGTGGCACATATACTGTCCTGGGCTTGTGGCCAAGGTATGGGCATAGTTATGTAAGCACCAGATGTTATGGTATCCATGCAAAACCTAGGCAAGTAGCCACCTTTGTCTGAACACCTATAAAAAAGACAAGCCATTCCTGATAGAAGCGTAGAATCTTAGGTGCGTAGAATATTAGGCGCATAAAAGTTTAGAGGCTTAGATGCTTAGCTTAGAAGCAGTAGAAGCAGAAGCAGAATGCTTAGAAAGAAGCAGAAGAAGCTTAGAGGCAGCAGAAGCTGCACGCCATGTAGCTTGATGAATCAACTCCCATTTTACTCATGTTGTAAGACGGTGATGATGAACTCCCATTTTACTCCTGCTGTAAGACTGAATGCCTAGCGGTAATGTTGTTTATCATATTATACTTACTTTGTTTCTCTATCTTGTATTCATTTCTCTAAATAAACTATATTTCTTTATATATATATATATATATATATATATATATATATATATATAGTTGCAATTTGTGCTTGCTAATGTTCTTGCTGCGGATCCCGATACCTATTAAGTAAAAAGTCCGTGCACGGCAGACAGCAAAAGAGTAAGCAAAACTTTTGCCGTTATATTATATCACTACATAACTTCCAAAGCTTTGACAGTGATGGACAGCCAAGTTGACACATAGCCTTCACATTCAATGTTTCATTGTCTCATACTTTGGTATTACTTAGTGTCAAACATGTCATTAATGGGCAAAATAGCTGGGTAGTCAAATTTTTATTATTGTATGTGAAAGATGTCAGATACTGAAATAGTTGTTGAATGAGGAATAGTTGCAATATTCTGCGTCACCTAGGCATCTTTAAATGAACCTTCTATAAATTGGTAGAATGATTCCTATTCGTACAAGAAAGGTGAAGGACAGAAATTATTTTATGTTTTCACTGAAAATAATATACCTCTGGAGAAAGAGATATCTGTATTTAACCGTGGCATAATTGAATTCTTTGGTATTGCTTTTTCTAGCCATAATCTTTGCAGCTCCAACCAGATGACTGGGTAAGGTCAGATGAATAAGGTCTATGAGACGCTAACATGGAGACCAGTCAGTTTTCAGTTCTTCTGGGTATAAATCAGTCATCTCAGAAGCAAAAACAGGGATCCTGTGACAGCTAAGAAAGAAGAGTAATCAGCAAAGCCAGTTTTTGGTGTACTAAGCTTCACGTGCAAGAGAAGTTGGCAGAAGTAGTGTAGGTAATGGAATCGAGAGCACATAACAGCAACAGACTTCTTAACCCATGAAAAGAGTTCATCTGAGCACCTTCAGACAGGAGACTGGCTTATAGAGTGGATTCCTCTGTGGGTATTTATCTGTATTTTTTGTGACCCTTGTCCAAGTAAAGCAGCATCCAAGGGTCCATGACTGAGAGGCCAAGGACCAGAAAGTGGGTCTATTAGCCTGTCTAGTAGTATGGCTAAGAAAAAACCCTGTAGAAAAAAGCACTGTTATTATTAATTTGGATCCTGAATTTCAACCTTGACAACTTCCCTAATAAGCTTAATTATTTTAAGTATTGTCTGTGAACTATGCATGGCTATTACCTTGGATTATTGAAACCATCAGAGAAGTACAATGTTGTGGAAAGCATGACTGGTAAATAGGGTAAAGAGGATAGAGGACGGGGGCAATGTCTAACCCCTGTCTCATAGAAATGAACATTGGGCTAATGTAGAATTGGATTCCCCTTCCCCTTTATGTAGACAGAGGAGGCAAAACTGACTCCTGTCCTATTTTTGCCTAACAAACAGATCATATTACATTAGGGAAACAAATGGATTAAAGTCTCAATAGCTCTGATCTTAATATATAGTACCACAAAATAGCATATAGAAAATTTAAGTAGCAATAAAGAAAGAGTGAATATACATGAGAGATTCAAGATCAGTTCTCATATCATTAGGTTGTTCTGCTTATGCAACCAAAATTAAGGTTCCCCTTTTAGATAGACCAGCATCAGGCATATAGAAATGTTTGCTAGCCACAGGCAGAACTTTTAAATTCTAATCTCCTTGTTTGTCCATCAAATGCCTACATATTCAAGGCAACTAGATGAATAGATGCACATCTCTCAACAAAAACATCACTTCTTAAAAAGGAGAGAATATATTGGCATATAAGAATGATTGTGCTCATGATAAAAATGACAACACTGTGATTGCATTGTCAATAATGATAATGTAGCCACCATTAATTCATTCATCACATTTGCCAAATGGTGTACGTTATCCTATTTATATAGATTCTTGTGCTTAGAAAAATATTGCTCCTTTTTTTTCAGAGAGAGAGCGAGCTGTATTGATTGGTCAAAAAAAAGGAGATAAATAAATTATACATTGGAGATACTGGGCACATCACTGAATGGTACCAAAATAAATAACTTTCTGGAAACCCTTGAGTGAGTTGTTTATAGAGAAAGATCATGAATACATTTATGATGTCTATTTCAATGTATGCAGGAGAAAGATGGAGCTTTCTATGCCAATAAAAAGTTATAGCCTTGAAAACTCACAGAGGCTTTACTACCCCATCCTACAGAGTCATATGAGCAGGCACTGTCTTGATGGCAGAGTCTGATTTTGGTTTATGCCAATTTAAGATGTTAGAAAACTCAGACTTTGCATATGATACTTAAATTATGACCAAATTTGCAAATTAAGAATGGATATAAACCAGTGTAAGACATGACAGAACAATAATAATTTATGAAGTATTGAGGGTTGGTGGGGGAGGGGGGCAGGGAGAGAGGGGAAAGGATAAGAAGCTTCTAGCCAGGGCTCAGGTCAAGTGGAAAAGTGGGTATTTAGGGAATGATGATGGCAGCAGACGTGTGAAGGTGCTTGGCACAGTATAAGTATTTATGTATTATGAAAAATGATGTACAAGTCCACGATAAAATGATTTTTAATAATAATAAAAAAGAATGGATTTACACAATTTAAATAGAATGTTCTGGTCTTATACGACTTATCAGTTGGATCAAATTATTTTGAGTCTTTTCCTTACTCATGGCTTATAAAATTTTAAGATTTCTAAGGTACAACAGATCAATTAAATTATATGAACATTTTGAAATACATTTTTTTACTGAAACAAAAATAAAGGATAAAACCAAGACCTCTGCTATCCACTAATTTTACAAGAAAGATGGTAAATGACCACCAACATCAACCCAAATTATGATGTGGAGGTCAAACATACTCCCACCAACCCCATGCTTTACCGATTCTGAAACCAGCTATGTCTCTCATGACACTTTCTATGTCTTTCTGGGTTCGACAATTCATTATCATGAGTTTACGGACCATAATTACTGTTGTATTATTTACTAACGAAGAACAGGTTACAATTCAAACCAGAAATTACTAAGGATACAATTGTTTTTGAAGGACTACTTCCCAGTCAGGTTCACAGGCAAGTCTCAGTCCTCAGTCCCTTGGCTCTTGGCCATCCTTGCTCTCTATTCAGGCAAGTGTCCCAGAGCTTTCGGCTTCATCAGTGAGCTACTGAGACACCCAACTCTGCTATATGCCCCAACCCAAAGGGCCTTAGCTCTTTCCCCCCATGGACTAGGAAACATCACAATATTGCTTGCTTGTCTCCTGGTTCTGCTGCTGCTGCTCATTCCTGCTGTACTTACTGACATACCACACCATCTTATGCTCTCTCTGATATTATAGCTTTCTGTCTCCTGGATCTTGCAGGTCTCACTAGAGGGACCCTGGGTCTAAAGAATACATCTCCAGCTCTTCTTTCTAGATGCTAGTATGAGCCCCACCCTTACATGTAGAATGTTTTTTTTAAATTTATCTTAATTTTTAAAATAACTTTATTGAGAGCTTTTACAAAGCTTATTACAATATGTACATCAATTGTAACAGGAATATTTGTACATTTCATTCCTTTCTAGTCAACTACTTTGTACTGAGCACTTGGTATCAGCTCCTCTCCCCCGCTCCCCACACCTCATGATCCCCCCTCCAGTCTAGTCCAAAGTAAGAACCATCACTGCACTCATAGTGGTGGGGGTGAGAAAGCCTCAAGGAATCAGAGGAATATTGTGTGTTTCATCAGTGCTTTACTGCACCCTGGTTGACTCATCCCTCCTCTGGTTGACTCAACCACTCTGTAGTGGGTCTTTCATTGTGTATGGATGGGCTTTGGGTCTCTGCTCCAATCCTCCTCATTCTTAGCCATACTATTTTGTTTGATAATTTTATAGTCTTCTGTTACCTCTTACCTGGTCCTGAGGACATCTCATGCTTGCACAGGCTAGTGTACTTCTTCGATATGAACTTGTTGTTTCTCTGCTGAAAGGCCCCTTGTTTCATTTCAAGACTGTAAGATCCCAGGTGCCATAACTTTTAAGAACAAGGCACCATCTGTCTTCTTCACCACATTTGATTATGCACCCATTGTGTCTTCAGAGATTGTGTTGGGAGGGTGAGCATCTCTGATTGTCCATTTGTTATCACACTGTGTTCTTGTGTGAAGGGAGAGGTCCAAGGTCTCTCTACTACCTCAGTGCATTGCCATGTAAACATATGTACATAGGCTAATGCTTCTATTTTTATGAATTAAAGTAATTCCTTATGGAAACCCTTATGCTCATGCCTCTATCCATAGTTTTGCTTTCTACATCATACCTCTTTCTCCTTTTACTCTCCTTCTGCCCCACCATCATGCTCACTCTACTTCTGCCTCATAGCACTTCCTCTCAGTTTGATTGCTGTTGGCCACCGCTCCCGGGATCTCTACATCCTCCTCATTATTGTTTTTATTCCCACATTGCTCTCCTAAATATGGCACTGTTTTCCCATCATATAATTTCCCACCCCCTTCTCCCTCCCTTGGACCATTGATCCCACTGCTTTCTCCTGAAGCTTGCTTCTCATCCTTGTCTTAAGTAGGCATGCCAACAATGGCATAGTCTAAACAGATAGAAAACAGTTGACTAGAGAAAGAGAGAGAGAGAGAGAAATACAGAATAAAATAAAACAAAACAAAATATCAAAACAGAAACAAACACCTCCAAACGCACATGCACACACACAACAATAACAACAACAACCACAAACAAACAAGCAAAACAGACATGCATGCTTCCATGACTATCCTCTGACCTTTATGACTATCTCCCCACTAGCTCTTGGGAAATTCCTGGTACTGCCTCTCCTAGTCTGAAATCTATTTTGGGGGGTATTTTAGGGTCTCTGTGACTTGGCTTTGCTCCTGTTACTGATCTGCTTTGTTCCCGTCTTGGTTTACCCCACTGTGGGGGATTCAGACAACACTTCCTCTCTACTGTGTGTTCGTAGTCTTGGTCTCTGTTGCAGTATGTTCCAGCAAGGGGAAAACATGTACGGAAGCTGCTGTTGGCCCTTCTTAGTAGTCATCTCTTAGTAGTTCCATGCTGGGACACTGTTCTCCATTCTCTGGGCATGGTGTGTTAATATGGGGTCTGGTTCTTTTTTTCTTTTTTCTTCTAGGTTTGCTTCCAAGTGAACCTACCCCAACATGTAGATTTTAGTGCAGTTCTCTGTTGTGTGTACTTCTAAGGAGAGGGTCAATTTGACTCGGGTAGGGTCTGGCCCTGTAGCCCAATCTTTTCATGTTGTGGCGGTCATGTAACTATGCTAATTTCATGATTGAGATGTAAGGGTAGAGTCTAGCATGCTAATCTGGAGATAGACAGTGAGGTCTCTGTGTGGGTATGGCTTTCTCCTGAGAATTCTGGGAAGTCTCATGGCATTTCCCAATTGGAGATGAGAGACTTGACTCAGTCTCCAAGATGATGAAACTCTGACAAGACAAGATGGCAGCATCTGAGAAACTGGAAGAGCCGGAGGAGAAATCACACAGCCTTAACCTGATGGAACCAGACCTCTGAAGTTGGAAAAGCAACAGAGAGCCCCTGCCAGTGCTCTATCACCAATGGATATGGCTTATGGATCCTAAGCCATGAGGGGGCCCTGCCAGAGCTGGGACTCTGCACCCACTGACCTGTGACTTCATGAGTCGGAAGGAAACTTTATAGCCTGGGAACAGACATATGGGCTAATATCGGACTTAGGACTTTGAACTGGACTGAGTTGGGATGCTTTCTCATGTTCCACTCCTCTTGTATATAAATCTTTCCCTTATATCCATCTGTGTGTCTATGAACTTGTTTCTCTATTCTATCCGGACTAACATACATGTATTCCTCCTCTTGGTTACATTCAGGATGGCTCCTTTTAAGCTAGCATGGTAATTATTTCCTTTGTGAAAATTAATACCAAGTTAGACTCAAGGAGTCTGAGGTTGAAGATGTCTCAAATGCCCAACTCCTCAAAAATAATGGTTTGCTTCATTTCCTGTTCTTCTGTCCTGCTCACTGTTCTTTCCTTGAGAATATTCTCTCACATCCATGGGTTCTACAACTAGCTGCAATGTCTCAGAGAAGTTCAAGGGACTTTGAGGAAATGTTTCATGTGGTGGTGGGTGCTGTTCAGCCCCAAATCCCAGGTTGAGCTGAAGACAGGGTTCAGAGACAAACAGACCCAACATGACATATATTGCTTTTACCAAAGCTCAGTCAGGAAAATAGAAATCTGGCTCTCCACGTACTTTGGTGTGTGTAGTACTATTACTCACTGCCATCAAGTTAATGTGGACTCATAGTGAGCCCCTCTGGGTTTCTGAGACTCGGTTTACTGGAGTAGAAACCCCATTGTGAAGCTTCTGGTAGTTTAAAACTACTGACCTCATGAATCACAGCCCAATGTCTAACAAGTAGTCTACCAAGGAACACAAAGGGTGTGATCTGGTTAAAGATACCCTCCAGTACACAAAGGATATGTCTTGATCCCACTATCCACCCAGGTCAGGTTTCAATCCCATGTCACTCCTATCCATAGTTAAGGATGCCTTCCAAAAGGGGACTATGGCCACACATAAAATCCAGAACCACAGTATATCATATAAGGAACCAGGGTTAGAAGGGTCACTCATTGATGATAACTTATCTAGTAAAATGGACAAACTGGCGTCTCCTCGTTATGGTTCCACACATTCTTTTAAATAGTTTTACCCTCACAAAAGTGTCAATGAACCTTAAATACATTGCCAGAAATCTACTCAATCCCCTTTGTGGCCTCAAATATTTTGTGTGCATAATCCCACAAATTTTTGACAGGAGTTATATATCACCCTGGTTGCATAATGAGTGATGTGCTGAGTGGCTAACTACAAGTTCTGCAGCTCAAATCACCGACCACTCCATGGGAGAAAGACAAAGCTTTCTACTTTTGAAAAGATTTACAGTCTTGGAAATCCACGGAGAAGATTCTACTCATTCTGTATGGTTACCATGAATTAGAACTTACTTAATGGTTTTAGATAAGACCATATCTAATGAGGCCAAGTAATACCGATTCATTACAAGATATGCTGGCCATTTCCTGGAATTCCATAAATCCATTTTCTTTTTCCCCAGAATTTCATCTCAATTAAGTAATATATTTCTATTTATTACTTCTTGCATTGCAAAAACTAAGTGTAGTTATTTAGGGTGTTTCATGGTGTTGTCTTCCTTAGAGGAATATCTAGTATGCAGTGTTGCTTTCCACTGTATCAATACTACAAGTGATGTAGAACTTCAAATATTAGTGGGCATTTTAACGTTGGTGCTAAGAGGACACGATTATTAAAATTGTGAACTATGTTCCCTTATCTTGCCTAGTAAATGTGACAATAAACATGTTTGGAATATGAAAATGAAAATACCTACACTAATGCTTCAAGATAAGAACTGAATATATTCAACAAGGATCAACAAGGACTTTCAAGTTACCAATGTTTTTTGTATTTAATTTTTATCTTCATTTTTTTTAATGAAGCCAATTTCTTCAGGAAATTCTCTGCCTGTTTCTTTCTTTGTTTTCCCCATTCCTTCTTCCATCCACCAAGTTAAATGCATCATTTGATTTAATTCACTAGCAGTTCCTTACACTCTTTGCATATTCTATGCAGTGTACCTCTGCTGAAGATGCCTCCTAAGTCTACTTCTATAATTCCAAACTCTCTTAAAATTGACCTGAAATGTCTTCAGTCAGTTACAAAGATTTCTCAAATCCAATCAACCCAGAACTAATTTGATTACTATTGCCTTGGAAATTTCAAGTCAATTTATCTGTCAGCTCACTTCCACTCCACGAGTCTTTAGGTCAAAAACTTGTAGCAATACTGAACAGTCTCTCTTCATACATAAAATAAAGCCTGAATACATCATTTGAATTTTATCTTTACCTTATTTATCCCTTGGCCTAATTTAAACTTTCTTGTTAGCACCAAGGGTTAGAGTCACTTTCCTGTTTGCCTTTTCCAGATTCTTTCATGTATCATGAATGACCCAAGTCTCACTGACTGTCAAGTTAGGATATCTGTTTCAGGTGTATATATGAGGATCATTCATATACAACTCCCTTTAGTTGACTGAAATTCAAGGTCTTATCTAAAAAAACTTTCTACTCTGCAACTACACAAATGTGCCATTTTCCCCATCTCTGTATTTATATTCATTTCAATTTTTTCTTTCTAGTCTGCCAATTATCATTTCACATATCTTTGAGACAGAACCAACAGTCCTAATTGCAGTGTTTTCTAAACTCCTTTAATATATGAAGCAATTGTCTTACAAGCCATTCCATATATTATATTGAGTGCAAATTATTTGTGTGTATTTTGCCTCTTGTCCTGGTCTGAATAATAAAATAATAATCTGATGTTTTTATATCACAATTTCCCTATAAATCATTGTACATGATAGGCTATCAACACATATTTATCAAATAAATGATCAGCATACATTTATTGAGTTCCTCAAAATGTAGATTACAACAGAAAAAATGAGGTAGGTCTGTACAGACAAAGAGGAAAATGAAGAAAAAGTGAGATCCTGGAGCTGATGTGAGCCTGAACAAGTTACTTATTCTCTTTGAAATGTATGGTATTTTCCTGGAAAGGAAAAAAAAAAAGTTAGCCTAGATGATCTCTAAGATTGTTGCATGCTCTAACATTCTATAATTTCACGAGTCACTAGAGACTATCATAATTCAATGCAAGCAGCAAGACATGCATCTAGCTTCTGGCTGCACCGTCCGCTCTTTTCATTGCTCTCTAGTTATGCTCCTATAGACAGAAAGTCAAAGTGATAAAGTGGTTTCATTCAGCATGCAAATTAGCACAGCCCAGAGCCTAAAAGAAATCATGCTGCGGGCAGGTAAAGGAAATTGGAAAGATGATCCACAACTCTACAATGTGTTGGTTTGGAGTAAATAATTTTCTAATATATTAGATGCCTAATCTCTATTAAATTAAGAGAAGAAAAACAGGAGGATAAGAAGTTATTTAAATATACATGCATATTGCATATATGCATCTATGTATCTATATATATGATGGCATAAATTAGATCATATGTCCTCAAAGGGATATTATTTATTACTATTGACTTTATGCTTTTATAAATTACTAAGTATAATCATTAGGGTCCCAGTTTCTGTATTCACATATCACAAATAACTGATATATATTATTTTAGATAAAACTGTGTTTAAAATATATAATAATCGCATGTAAGGGAAATGCTTTGTTGGTGAGGGTGGTAAACTGCTGCTATTCTAACTCAGCAATATTCCAGTTAATCTTTCTAAGCTTACCAAGTTCCCTGAGTAATTAAGCTGGGGCAAACCTCCAAACTACCTTGAGTTTATGCCCCAGGACATTTTCCTCTGGATATATTATCACAAAACAAAGCTCACCGAACTTTATCAGCTCGTTCTAGCTGCCATTTCCTTCCTTGATCTACATTTTCCTACAGACACAACTTTTTATAACCCCTAATTGTGGTTTGTGTTTTCCAAAATATCACTTCTATCTAAGATCCAAAATATTAGCAACTCAATCAACAAATGAGCAGCCATTTAGATGGACTTTTTTTCCAAGAAGTGAAATAAGTGGTTGACAAGCATGTGAAAAGATGCTCAGTGTCATGTTTACCAAACCAAAGACCACCCATTCACTGGGAACAGAGGAGAACCATTGCTCAGCTGTTCTCTTCAAGCCTGCCACTGGACAGAATTACACTGCTAATTTCTTAGGTAAATAGAGCTCAAACCATTAGTTCCATCCAAAGATTTACCACTAATGATTGTGGCAGTCACGTGCTTATGTTAATTTTATCATTGAAATGTAGGGATGGAGTCTGGCCTGTTAATCAGGAAAAAGTCATTGAGTAGTTGATGAGGCCTCTGTATGGGCATGGCTTTCACCTGAGACTCCTGGGAAATCTCACGGTATTTCCCTCATGAAGATGAGAAGCTATCTTCCCCAGTTGTTGGGAGTTAGTGAGAGAGATGATTAACCACAGGCAACACAGAATGGCAGCAGCTGGGAGGCTAGAGTAGCCGGTGGAGAGACCACACTGCTTAGTCCTGTTGAAGACAGACCTCTGAAGCTGGAGTGGCATGCTATTGATGGACCCTGAGCCCTGGAAGAGAGGAGCCATGGGGAGATCCCTGCCAGCACCAGAATTCTGCACCCACTGACCTGTGACTTCCTCAGTCGGAAACAGACTTTATAGACTGATTTCAGGCATATGGGTTATTATTGGATTTATGACTTTGCACTGGACTGGATTGGCATGCCTTCTTAGGGTCACATTTCTTTGGTACATAAACCCTTTCCTTATACCTATATGTGTGTCTCTGAAATTTGTTCCTCTAGTCTATCTGAACTAACACAATGATTAAAACAAACAAAAATCTTTATGGGAGCAGAGATGTTCCTCCTGAGAAACAGCTAGTGGGTTTGAACCACTGAATTTACATCTACCAATTCCACACTTATCTGTCAGTACAACTGCAAATTAATACTATAAGGAGAAACTACCCTCCTTAGAATAACAAAAATAAACCTAAGTGAAATCAATAGAAACAACAAACATTGGTCAGTGTAGAAATATTAAACTCATCCATTGCACATGAAAATGAAAAATGTTACAGTCACTACGGAATACAATGAGATAGTTCCTAAAAAAAGGTGAACATATAACTACTATTCTCACTACCATCTAGTCAATTCCAATTCATAGTGACTCATAGTATAGACTAGAACTACCGCTGTGGGGTTCTAAGACTATAAATCTTTATGAAGCTAGAAAGTCTCACCTTTCTCCTGAAGTGTGGTGGGTGGTTTTGACATTCTTACCTTGCGATTAGTTAAAAACTAACTATATCCGCTGCAAGCACTCCTTAGAAGCAACGCATGACTCACCAAATGTATTCTTAGGGATATAATCAAGAAACTTGATTGTAAAGACAAACAGTCACATGTACAACAATATTCATTGCCTTGCTATTCACATTTGTTCAAGAGATGAATGGATGGTAAAATTGCATATGAAGGGAAGGTACAAAGTCTTATTACTAAGATTCCAGCTTATCCATATGGGTTTATTGCAAGCAAAATGCATTTAAATAGGTGTGATTAGTGGATGATTGCACACGTTTGCTCAGTAATACACTTGTTTTAGTTTTATTTTAAAAGAGGAAAGGAAAGATCCAATCAAAACAGTGGCTTGACTATGGAAGGCCACATGGCAAGATCTAAAACTGATGGAAATTAAACCACTTTGTGGTCCAGCCATAGCATTGATGGATATGTACCCGGAAGAAATAAGAAATAGATCACCAATAGATTTCTGCTCCCCTGTGTTCACAGCACAGCTCACAATAGCAAGAAACTGGAACCAGACTAATTCTCATCAATAGAAGAGTACATTACAAAAAACCCCTCTGGTACATACACAATGGAGTACTATGCACCCACAGAACAATGATGAAACAATGAAACACCTCATCTCATGGAGGGATCTGGAAGACATTAAGCTGACTGACATTGATCAAGCACTAAATACTGCATGAGTCCACTGTGGTAGGAACAAACAGCAGAAAAATCACAATCTTAAAATTGAAGGCCTTCCAGTCTTCTGGCTGAAGACCAGAGAGCCTGAAAAAAAGCTAGACGAGTGCCAATGAACCACACATCATCTGCTCCAGTTAAGTAGAGTGTAGGTCACTTGGCAGGAGGGCATCTCAGGAGAGCTAGAGCAAATGTTTGGAGCTGGGAGGGACCGCTGTCTTCTAAATGATAGCACTGTGGATCTGGGATGAGGTACATCAGAGAGGAAGGCATCCCTTTCAGAGGGATGAGGCTTACTAAGGGGAGACACAGCACAGGAGAGGGCAGAGGGACTGATGAAGCTTGGGCTAACATAGGTGCATGTTGGTTGAGGGGAAAGAAGGGATGACTGACCAAAAGGTGCCGGGAGGAGGGACTGAGTATACTTTGTGGGACATTGGATGGGAAGTGTTTTTAGTGTCATGTAATGGCAAGGCAGAACTTATCTAGGGACTCTGGGGGATTCCTGAGTGCCTAGAACTTTGGGACACTGAACCTGAATCTTTGGGTTGTATGTCACATACCAGAGGCTGCAATGGGGAGGTATCATATGGGAACGCCACTGAATGAACTGGATTCTATCCCAGAAATACTTTAACCTGAGGAATGAAGCTGAAAGACACATGTCTGGAGTGTCTGGAGAAGCAAAGAACAGGTGTACCCAAAGCAGTGTACTATTGTTAGGTGAATAAATGCCTGGCTATATAAATGCCCTATGTGTTGTATTAAGGTATGTATTATTCTGGCAATCCTGTGATGCCCATTCTGTTCTGCTTATCCTCATTTATATTAGGGTGTATCTTAGATGTGTGTCACCATTGGGGCTCACTCTCTTGAAACTGTGTTTTTTTTAAATTATTTTTCAGTAAATCACACTCAGGTGTGTTGAGCCTACAGGGACAGCAAAAATAACAAGGGTCAGGAGGAGGGGGTATGTAGAGGGGTGGGAGAGATAAGAAAGAGATAATGTCGGGAATCCCAGGAAGAAGAAGTATGTTGGGAGACTGATTATGAAAGCAATTGTACAATTTTGTCAAATATGCTTGAATTATGGAATCATATGACATACTGTATAAACTCAAGTATGAGCCATTTCAAATATCTGCCAAAGCACCCAATTTAACCACAAAAACATCATTAAAAGGTGCTGAAAAACTTGGCTTATACTCAAATGTGTAATTACTCCAAAGTTACAGCAATTTATATATATATATATATATATATATATATATATATATATATATATATATACTGGAATGGGTTTGGAGTTCACACTAAATCCTAACTCCAACTTAAAAATAATCAGCATTTTACATCATAGCCCTGCTCATTACTCACCTTCAGGCAATGCTTACTGAAGATAGGAGTGCTCCAGGAAAATGTGGCGAAGAAAGCAGATGGTGCCCAGCTATCAATTGGAACAGTGTCTGAGGTCTTAAAGGTTTGTACACAGCAAGCAGTCATCTAAGTGAGGAGTCAACTAATTCCACACAGAAGCACAGCACCTTGTGTGATCCAAAGATGACAATTAAAAATACAACTATGGTGAAGAGAAAAATATCTAAGCTAAAATTATGAACACCCAATTTGTGGAGTATTCTGGGGGATGGTGGGAGCGCCCAACCCATTACAGAGTATCAAGTCAGAAGCTCTGATCTCACACAGCCTTACCATCAAGAAGAACCCATTGTAATCTTGATTTTGCTGGATCAAATTTGACACTTGGCCAATTGACCCACCCTATAGATATCTGTACAGGTTCCATGGAAGAAATATCTTCCTTTGCTTTTTGAATGTTGTTGAGGATCTGTCTCTTCTTAAGCATGATTCATATTTTTGTTTTTGCACCATTGTAGGTGATGGGGAGGGAAAGGATTTGGGGAGGAAATATTGAAGGCAGGGGGAGAGAGGATACATTAAGATTGATTGTGATGGCAAAACTCATCTGAAAAGTGATGTAACCAAGGGGTAGGTGGTGGAATGTTGTAAAATTAATGTGGTTGCCCAATTTTCCTTGATATGACTGAATGATTGGACTATTTACTTGTCTGTTATATAAACTACATGCCCCAGACTGTTTGAAAACAAAACAAGAAAAGCAAAGATTTCAGAGTCCTTTGAGGAATAGTTAGACATAGACTCTCTGCTTTTAGAAGTGTATAAACCTAGATCAGAAATGTTCGGCTATAAAAGTTTCACCTTTCTGTTTGTATTTAATAAAGATTCTGAAATTTTATGGCAATGCTTTTTAACATACCATCATATAGTCTTGTATGCAATGCAATAGTAATCTCTCAAGAAGAAAAATGCATGCTATCACATGGATGACACTTGACAGTACTTGGAAATGTACAACTTACTTGATAAAATGAAATGACAACAAAGAAAAGGAAAGTGCTCTATGAGATTGATTGATACAGTAGCTGAAACAATGGCATCAAACATAAGCACTACTTTCTCTTGTACATAGGTTTCCCAAGAGTTTGATCAATTCAGCAGAATCGTACAACAGTATCAGTAATGACACTGAATATAAATGGATAAAATATAACAGTCAAGAGATAGAGACTAGTAGAATAAGTTAGACAATAGGGCACCATTTTAGACAGTCAAACAGACTGAAAATCAAAAAGTAGAAGATATGCATTAAGCTAATGGCAATCCAGAAAAACAGGGTACTGATACTAATATTTGATAAATAGACTTCAGGTAAAAACCTTTATGAGAGGTAAAGAAGGACATTGTATATTACTAGCAGCACAATTGTGAAAGAAGATGTAGCTATAATAAAAATCTATTCACCAATGAAAGATTCTCAAAGTATATTAATCAAACTTTTATAATAGTGAATGCAGATATGGAGAAGCCTTCAATAATAAGAAATGTCAATACATCATTCTCAAGGAAGGACAGATAAACAAAACAAAAACCAATAAAGACACATGATTTAAACAACACAGTCATATCGATCTCCTAGACATATGAGAGGACACCATAAAAATGGTTTTTTTTCAATGCTATGTATTTACCTATTTTTACTAAACAACCTTATTACTTTCAAACTACTATCCATCATATTTTAAAGACATTTATCCAATATGAGATTCCATTCTTGGAGACATTTTTTTTCCTTGGGGACATTTTTGAGACTCATCTGTTTGGATGACTGACAGAACCTCCCTCATTTTTTTCTTCACCTCTTCTAGGTCATGAAATCGCTGTCCTTTCATGTTCCTCTTCATTTGTGGAAACATAAAAGGTCACATGGAGTGAGGTCAGGTGAGTAAGGTGCACAGGGCAAGAGAAGTATGCTGTTTTCCCAAAAACGGGCGCACTGAGATGGCTGTGTGAGAATGTGCATTGTCATGGTGGCAAATCCAGTCCCCCAGCTGCCACAAATCAGGCCTTTTTTGGTCTCACATTGCTGTACAATATTTTCAGAACCTCTAAAAAGAAACCTTGAAGTCTGACCTGGTGGAACAAATTCCATTTGCACTGAGCCAACTTGTTCGTGACTTTGAGAAGTTTGCAGACATTCAAAACCAGATTTGTCATCAATTGACATTTCACCTTTTTTGAAATGAGAAAACCAATGTAAACACAAGTGTTCTTCATCGTACTGTCCTTGTAAGCTGTCTTCAACATCACAATAGTTTCCCTGAGATTTTTCCTGAGCAGAAAACAAAATTTCAAATCACATATTTTTCTTTAAACAGGGCATCACAAAAAATGAGGTTCAAATGGGTTGCTTTCATAAAAAAAATTCACTATGTGCAGAAAATATTTCCGATGATGTTACTTGATCTATTAACTCAGATTCAGTTGCTTGTTGCTCGCATAGTAGGAAAAACATATAATAAAAAATCTCTAACCAACAGAGATTTTTTTCATGATTTATTGGGGGGTTAACTTCTCTGTATATTATAATGCTCCATCAACACAAACAAAATATGCATTCTTCTCTAACACACATAGAATAAGGCAATCATTTATTCATTAAAAACGTGAAAATATTCAAACCATTTCCTCATATCACAATGCTATAATTCTAATTATAATTAGAATTAGAATTCTATAATTCACCAAGGGCTCAAGTGGAAAATATTTCAAAATGACTATGGTAATATGTGTACAAGTATGCTTGATACAAATGATGTATTTAATTTTATAAGAGCTGTAAGAACCCCAATAAAATAATTTTCAAAAACAAAAATAAAATAAATTTTAAAAAGTATAATTCAATAGTAGAAAGATAACATCAAAATAAAAATGAAATTGAACATTATTTTGCATAAAAATATTGGGTTACTATGAGACATGACATCCCTTGCTGACCTATGGCCCTATGGGGGACAACACTAGAGACACAGTGTCAGAAGTGCACCTGGTATGCCCCTATCACACAGAGGAAAATACTAAGGGCGTGCAGCAGAGCAGCAGTGGAAGCAGAGCATAGTGATCCTGAGAGAGTTTCAACGATAGACTTTGGGGCCAGGGTGTGGAGCCCCATCAGACTCAACTGGAGGTCACTCTTAGAGATAAAAAAACAGACCTGAAAAGACACAAGTCGGGCTCCCAGTGAGACATTCCAGGGGAGAAGCTATATGGACTTACTCAGATGAGTAAAATAAAGAGTTTTATATACATTTATATACATTAAAAATCCCAAACAAGTGAAGTCTAAGCCCATAAGTCCAGTATTAGCACATATGTCCTCTACCAACCTATATAGTCTTTATCAGACTCATGAAGTGCATACAGTGACACCAGGACAATCACAGGTCAGTGGGTGCATAATCTTGTGTATTCAGTGGTGGTAGAAGCATCTTATCACTGGTTTAAGTCTCCCTATGTCTCTTCCAGTTTCCAGGGGTCAGGGTCTATCAGCATGCTGACATGTGCCTTGTCAGCTGCAATGTCTCCCAGGGAGTGAAAGATATTGTGTCTCCACCTCCAAGAAGGAATTACCACATTTCCTAGAGTTCTCAGGAGAAGGCCATGCTCACACAGAAGTCTCATTGGCTGTCTCCAGATTGATAGGCTAGACTTCATTCCTACACACTTAATCTTCAAAATTGACATCAGATTAGGAATTATAGAACTGGAAATTTTAGAGCTAATAAGCCAAAAAAAATCTCACTAAAAATTTTCACAACATGATAAGCTCTAAGATCAACTTCAAAAAATCAATTAGAATTTCTATATACTGTGGAAGAACTCTGTGGTAAAAGGTGGAGCTTAGCCTGTCAATCAGATCACCAGCTGATGACCTCATTTGGAGGCAGGATGCAGACTGACTCCATGAGAGACGTGCAGCTGAAAAGACATGGAACTAAGCTTCTGTCCTGAGATGTAAGAGTCATGTGGTGACTCCTACAAGTGTGGAGATGCTTACAACACCTCTTGATCCACAGGAGTTCACACCCAATGGGCTTTGATTGTCTTGTATTCAGATTCATTGCATGTGTTTCATGAGTCTGAAGAGGACTTTATAGATTAGCATCAGATATATAGGCTAATATTGGACTTACGGGCTTGATCTAGGCTATGTTGGGATGTTTTCATAATGTACAATTACTCTTTGTGTAAGGCTCTTTCTTATGCATAAATGAGTCTTCCTGGATTTATTTCTCTTGTCTACCTGGACTATCACAAACTCTGACAAGAAAATCAAGTACCATTTAATAATATCTACTCCAGAACTAAAATACTTACGAATAAATCTAACTTCAGAAATAAGATGTATATAAAGAAAACTAGAAAACAATACTATAAGAAACTAAAAGAGACTTCCATAAATGGAAGAGTATTCTACATTCAGAGACAGGAAGGCTAAATATTGAGAAAAGGTCAGTAAAACCCAAGTTAGTTTATAGGTGTAGTTCGATTCTTACTTAGATTCCAACAATATCTTTTAAGGAAATAGAAAAACTAATTACCAACCTTATATGTAAAGGAGAAAAAACAGTATAAGTAAAGTACCAACATAAAAGAAAAATAAAGTAGAAAACCTTTTACTTTTCCGTTTTGAAAACTATAACATGCCACGGTAATCAAAACAGGCTGTTCCTAGCACAGTGACAGGCATACATAGTAATGGGACAGAATAGAGAACCCAGAAATAAAATTGCATTTATGAACAACTTATTCTTGACAAAGGATCAAAACACATTCACTAAGAAAGGGTTCATCTTTTCAACAAATGGTGTTGACAAAATTGGACTCCATTTGCAGAAAAATGAAACAGAAACCAGATCCCACACCAAAATTATCCCAAGATGGATTAAAGACCTAAATGTAAACTTCAGACCTAAATGTAAAATTCAGAACTATAAAGATCATCAGTAAAAAACAAGTAGCAACAAGTATAAAGAACATAATACAAAGCATCATAAAACCTAGTGAAAAACATCCACACTATAGCAGACAAAATGGAGAAATAGGGAACTTCCTAAAAATATATTTACATGTAATGAAATACTTCCACAAAGAAGTATAGGGAGAAATGATAGTTTTTGCACTGATATATTGGGTAAATGGCCAATCTTCAAAGTCTTTAGAAAATTGCAACAGTCCAACAAGAAAAACATAACTAATCCAATTTAAAACATGGGCAGAAGACAAAAATGAACAGTTCACCAAAAATGACATCCAGGAGGCTAGTAAACATGAAGAAATGTTTGCAATCACTAGCCATTCTATAAATTCAAATCAAAACAATGGTGCTATATCACCTTAGCCTGGAACCAATGGCAGAATAAAATCTTAAAAAATCAAAAACAAAAATCCAGAAAATAACAAATATTTGAGAGCATGTGGAAATATTGAAGCTATAATATACTACCGGTGGGATTGTAAAACTGTACAGTCACAGGTGAAAGTGCTATAGAACTTCCTCAAATACATGGGAATAGAAATAGCATATGATCCAGCAATCTCTCTACTCAATATATGTGATAGGTAGGTTTATTGTGCCAACCTGGCCATTAAAAACATGTGGGATAAGTAAGGTCGCAATTTGATTGGAGAGCAAAAATAAATGGGTCAGCAAGCCCTGCCCCCCTCTCTCATGCTTAGATCAGAATGTAGTGGCCTTTAGTGAGTTCTCTGCCTCAATTAGTTCGCTACACTTCCTGTGGGACACCTAACCTGTGGACCGTGCTGCTGGAACTTGAGCTTCCTGCGGTGCCACACTACTGGTGTATACATTGCTTGATCCACTTGTCTAGCTGATTGTTGGTGACCTGCTCTACTATCTGTTGTCTGTGGCCAGACAGCTTGCACTCCTCTGTGGAAGACCTTGGACCCAGGAGCCCTCATGAGTTGAAGGACATGCAGTATATTAACTGTTCCATGCAAGCGAATTGAACTGAGCCCTCTGTACTACTGTGTGGACTAGTTAACTGTTTTATTCCTTCATGCTGTATCTATCTATTTATGTCTATAAAATCACGAGTGTCATTTTTTTTCTCTAGAGAACACTAAAAGAGTATATAACCTAAAATATAAAAAAAACAAAGCATTAGAAGATATATGAAAATTTGACTGAAGAAATATTCACTATAGCAAGAAAATGGAAACAAGCTAAATGCCTGCCACTGGAAGAATGGATACCGTGTCAGGCAGGGTTCTCTTAGAGAAATAAAAATCAGGACACTAGTAATTCTTCTTATATATTTATATATATAGAAAGGTATATAAGATAAGAAAGAAACAGTTAACTATCTATTAAGCAGTACAGATTATTCAGTGCAACTCACTTGCAAGAGACAGCTAGAAGACTGGCAGTCCTTCAAATTTTGCTCTGTAGAGCAATTCAGGCTATCTGGTCACAGGCAGCAAACAGCAGAGGAGGTCACCTACAGTCAGCCAGATGACAGAATCCAACAGTCCCCAGCTCAAGAGATGTATATCCCAGGAGCATGGCGAAGTAGGGCTTGAAGGCACCTCAACTCACAGCAACACAGTACATGATTAGGTGTTCCTCGGGTAGTGTTGCTTGGAGGTCAAGGCACAGGACGAACAAGGCAGCTCTCTGGTCTGAAGATCCGAAAGCAAGAGAGAGGGCGGGACTCGCCGAGCCCTTCTTATCTCTGCCTTTCAATTTATCCCGTGTGTTCATTGGCCGTGCCGTCACAACAGACCCACCAATTTTCTGTGGCCATGTTGGCATAGCAAACCTACCCATCACAGATACATATATTGATACATATGTACAATAACGTACTATGTATCACTAGAGGGTAATGATGAAACAATCAAACACCTGATGATATGAATAATTTGGAAGATATTATGCTGAGTAAAGTTAGTCCCGTAAAGCAAATTCTGCATGAATTCGCTGTTTTAAAAGAAAGAAAGAAAGAAGAAAAGTAGTTTACAGACCAAAAAAGAAAAAAACCAAAAACTTCTTTTAATTGTAAAGGAGAATCGAGGGTGAGTGGGATAGAAGAGGGAGGATGGGTAACAAAGTAAATAAATATTTACATTTTGAAAATATTATTGCATAATGACCATACATCTAGACACACAAATAATAGGAAATCAATAGATAGGTCTCCATATATCCAAACACATAAACAAACATATACATTAAAACATATGTAGTAGCATAGATAAAGATAAAAAATTGCTTTGTTTCTTATGAAATTCATTCCAGGTACAGGCTACTCTAACATCATTTCTAAAATTTCCCAGTGGAGATGTGCTAATTAAATTATTCTTACCTAAGTCATTTTTGTCATTCATGTATGTGATAAAGAAAAATATGTCTTTTTGCCATGCATCATTGAATTATTTCAGTATAAATTCAATTTTATCCTATAGCTATACATTTTTGCTTTATCTTTTTAATTATAAAATTTGACCATATTAATATATTCACATCACCCTCACATTCAATCCACTTATGATATAAGAATCACTGATTATAGCATATGTCATCATATTTTCACTAATCAAAAAATAACAAATATATTTTGGCAATGAGTACAGATGATATTTGAAACTTAAAACACTTAGAAGAGAAAACTTTGGTTCTATCAAATCTAAAATACAGACATGGAGATTATCCAAAAGAAAACTGAACTAAATATATATCGAGTTGATTGACATTTATTCCAGATATTTTCTACTACAGTACAATTTTAATTTTCACATAGAGCCAAATATAAATGTGATAACTTTTTGAAATTCACATATTGTCTTGGTATGGCTAATATTTGACTAGAGAAATATATGTTTGCATAATGAAAATGATGATTAAATGATATCAATAATAATAGCAACAGTAAGGATGACTAATAACAACAGTAAAGATTTAATTCTTCTATTAAGATCAAGCTTCAAATATTGTGTTAGTCCGGGTAGACTAGAGGAACAAATTTCGTAGACAGGCATGTAGATATAAGGAAAAGGTTTATATTCAAGAGGAGCAAGACATTGAGCCCAGTCCAGTACAAAGTCATAAATCCGATATCAACCCATATGTCTGAAATCAGTCTACAAAGTCTCCTTCTGACTCACAAAGCCACAGGCCAGTGAGTGCAGAGTCCCAGCGCTGGCAGGGGTCTTCACATGGCTCCTCACTTCCAGGGCTGAGGGCCCATCAACAGCAGAAGCAACTCATCGCTGGCAGAGGTCTCCATGTGGCTGCCCCAGCTTCAGAGATCTGGCTCCATCAGGGCAAAGCCATTTGGTCTCTCCGCCGGCTCCTCCAGCCTCTCGGATGCTACCATCTTGTCTTGTGAGTCATCGTCTCTGAGACTAGCTTCCACCAACTGGGGAAGATAGCTTCTCATCTTCATGAGGGAAATATTGCGAGATTTCCCAGAAGTCTCAGGAGAAGGCCTTGCCCACATAGAGGCCTCATTGGCTACTCAATGGCTATCTCCAGATTAACAGGCTAGACTCCACCCCTACATTTCAATCATAAAATTGACATAAGCACATGACTGCCAAAAATATCTCAAAAGTGATGCATATTCTAATGTTTCTTCCTTGTAAGAGGCTTTCATATGAAGTAAGTTTTAATGATGCAGTGGAGTGACATTCTTTAATATGTCTCTTCTGCCCAACACTCTGTAACCTTCACTAGATGATCGCCTGGGATGATGTAGATTATGGGACAGAGCAAGAAGACATCATACAATTTAATCATTGAATTATATTGAGGATTAGTGTAATTATCACCACAATTGAGTTCAGAATATTTTCTGTCTCCACCTCCACATTTTCTCCCTACTTCCTCTGTCATGATCCCAGGCAATTGTTGATCCCGTTACTGTTGGTATAGATTTACCTATACTAGATTTCAGAGCTATTTTAATGTTGTCCTTGTTTTCTTATGACATGGATTAATATAGTAGGCATGTCTCTGCCTTTGTGACCATATGTTATTGAAAAGTTTATCTATCACCAACTGAATGGAGTTCATAAATATCTAACTACTTAAGTATTTAATCTGTAAAACTCAACAGTCCATATTTGAAAAGTCAGCATATACATGTGCAATTTCCTTTTCTTAAGAAAGTTTTAAAATTCTATATAATTGGCTAAATTAATGACTCTATCAATATAGTTAACTTATGCCCAGGGGGATGAGCTATGATGTTTTCAATCACAAAATAATGATGTCTTTAAAATTAACCAAATACATATATGTATATATATATATATATATTAAACTACAGAAGAATGGATTTTCAGCTTGAATCAATTCTAATCTTAATATTAATCTAAGTGCAGTTAGTTTTTAGGCTATGGCTTTCTGGGATATTCTCCTCTATGAAGAAATCATTTAAGATACAGGTACTAAAGGAAAATATGAGAAAAAAACTATATGTTGATTGGTGATTGGTTGTCTGACGTCTTAAGGACTTTTCTTAAAACATCAAAGAAAGGCATCAACTAAGTCCACATGAAAGAAGCATACCAGTCTGTGTAATTCAAGGATTTTAATTAGTAAAATCTGAATCTGAAGGAGGGAACAGTATCACAGCTGAATTTCTGAGCACCCGGTTTCGAGAAGGCTAAGGAGAACAGTGGAAGCCCAAAATCCATTTACAAGTTTCCCTCATGTGTTATGTCTCCAGTTAACTCCCCTTGCTAATCATAGTCCAGGGATGTGTCTAACCGTGCTATCAAAGAGAATTGCAACATCAATTATGGCACAAATATAGCACCTTATTATTTGATCTTCATTCTAAAAAATTGTAAGTTTTTTCAGTTTTTTGCATTTTCTGCTTCCTTTTTCTTTCTTTTTTTAATACTTTTATTGGGGGCTCTTACATCTTTTATCACAATTCATATATTCCTCCAATGTGTGAAGCCCATTTGCACAGATACCGCCATCATCATTTTCAAAACATTTTCTTCCCACTTGAGCTCGTGATATCATCTCCCCATTTCTTACACCTGCCTCCCTGGCCCACCCTCCCTCACAAACCCTTGATAAATTATAGATTATTTTTTCCCATATATTAAGCAATCCTCCACCCTACCCCACCCTCACATATTTTTTATCGTCTCCCTAAGAAGGGATTCTAGTTTGATCTTTGTGAGAAATTCCTCCTTTCTCCCTCCACCTCCCCTAATCTTCTTGGTATCTCTACTCTCTCTCCTTGTTGACCTGAGGTCTTTTTCAAAGTGATATATTCTCCACATAAAATATTGTGGTGTGTGATTTTCTGATGTCAATCACTCCCAGATGCTTACTAGTAGATGTTTAATTTTAGAAGCTCAGTTCTAAACACTAACAAATCAGTTTGCTTATCTAAATCAAATTGAGCACTTGAAAACATACCCAAATGCTTCCTATCTGCTACCAACAAGTTGAGTCTGACTCACAGAGGGCCTGACTTGGAATTTTTTAGGCTACAAATCTTTAGAGGAGCAGATAGGCTCATCTTTCTGTTGCTGAGTGGCAGTCCACCAGTGCTGCCATCCTTTGTTACAGCTGACAGACAAATTCAAAAAGTAGTTAGATTGCATTGCAAAATATATGAACAAGAGATCATTTGGGTTCCTATTTGCAGGTGCACATGTATGTATTGAACAGATCTATAAAGTTTTATGTGTTATGCATTAAGCATCTCTGTAAATTGTTATGTTATATTCCCAACCCAACAACAAATTCACAGATTGAATTTGTAAGGTATTGGTAATAATGAAAAAAATGAGGGATATGACCTAGGTCAATCTGACTTCAAGTAATAGGAAAGGAACCCCATCATACATTGAAAACTGTCTGAAGCTTATACCTGATATTCTTATTTCATAAAGGTAATTAGACAACTTTATAAATAGTGATAGCTGAAATTCCCAAGTTGCTTTTTCTTCTTCTCATTTTTAGTCTGCCTTGGAAGAGACACAAAAACCTAACCATGAAATAAAAACAAATCGACATGAATACACTGTTCAGAGATAGTGTATGGAGGAACTAGTAATCACTCTACAGAGAGCAACTACTAACTTTATAGCACATGGATGCCACCATGTCATAAAAGGCACAACAATGACCAACTACTTTCAAACCATTAATCCATGTAAAATTTAATTCTACATTAATATTAAGATAATGAAAATGCACGTGAAGTTGCTATAGTAATGTATTGAAATAATGTATTCTTTCAAGTCCACATTACTGAAGTCATCCTCATTATTCTGAATAACACTAACTTCAAATTTGATGCAGCATGTACAATTTGAAATTTTCAAAAGAAGACCACATAAATTTCTGTTTAAATCTACTTCATACTCTAAGCCTTATTTTTTTTTAACTGAGCCCCTTGACTTTCAGGCAAGATGTCAGTGTAGATACAAGGTTCCCGTGATGATCTTTTTAAATTATCATTACCAAATGGAAAAAAATAAGCATTTTCCTTTAATGTATGGGTCTGGAATTCAGAACAGATTGAACAGAAGAAACAGAGCTATTAGCATATTAATAGAATAGAAGCTAAAGGAGGACATGAGGAAAGAGTTATAAACTGGTTCAGAGATGTCAAGTAAGATAAGTATACACTGCCTTTAGCAACACAATATTAGGAGTAAGCTGCACACAAAATTTAGTGCCTTGGGAAAGGCAAATGAGAGTGAAGAGTGTGACAGAGGAGTTTTTTGACTGTGAAGGGAAGAGGAGTGTGCCTTTAGCAGCAGGAATAGGGTGTGGGACCAATGAAGAGAAGTGTCTTCTAACTTGGTAGCCTTTTGAGAAGAAACATGAGACTGTTTAATTGTCAAAATAGGGAAGATTGAAGCTACAGAAACTGAAATCTAGAAAAAGGTAAGAATTCAGTTCACGAGTATTAGAATTGTCAATAGACAGTGGAACAAAATAACTGTAATTATTTTGGCCAGATAGTACTTTAAGTTATTTAAAGTCATTTTTTATTATTATTTTTTAAATTTTATTGGGGGCTCTTACAGCTACTACAACATTAAGTACATCATTTGTATCAAGCACATTTGCACACATATTTCCACATATATTTCCCAATATTTTCCACTTGAGCCCTTGATACAAGCTCCTTTAAAAAAAAACCCTCCCCTTTCCCTTCCCCCCTTTTTAAAAAAAATTAATCATTTTATTGGGGGGCCCCTACAACTCCCATCACAATCCCTAACAACATCAGTTGTATTCAGGTCACTTTTACACATCCATTGCCATCATCACTCTCAAAACATTCTCCCTCCCTCCAGGCCCCCATTATCTGCTCCCTATATTATCCTTTGTCCCCTCCCTTCCCCTTGAACCCTTAGTAATTTACAAATTATTTTTTCATCCTGTACACTGGCCAATGTGTCCCAACACTCATTTCCCTGTTGTCCATGCCCCAGAGAGGAGGCTACGTGTAGATCCCTGAAGTTGGCTCTCCCTCTCCATTCCTCCATCCCTCCACCCTCCTGGTATTACTACTCCCATCACTAGTCTTGATGGATCATCTATCCTAAGTTTCCCATGTTTCCAACTTCACTGTATATCTCCTGGTCTAGCTGGATTTATGTGGTAGAATTGGGGTCATGGCAGTGGGTGGGAGGCAGCATGGGAACTAGAGGAAGGTTGCATATTTCATAGCTCCTTCCCTGTATCTTAACTGATTGAGATCATTGACAGAAGACCTTCAAATATTTGTATCCCTCCTGGAGTAATGGTACAAAATAATACATGAAGTGAAACACAAAATTTATTAATCGTGTCGTACAGAAGATGGTGCAATTATCTTCTATTACTCTTCCTCATGAATGTCATTGTACAGCATTAGTGTTGCTAGTATTTCATGGAAACAGATATTTCTAATTGTGTTATATTTTTAAACTTAATATAGCTACACATCATTACATAATGTCCTTTCTCAATATCCAACGGTATGTGTGTTTGTGGTCCCATCAAATATTCTTCCCCCAATAACCAGAATAGATCTATCAGGACACGAGGCTTATGTTTTATGCAAGTACACAGGTGCTCCATGAGTACAGAGCTCCAGATAAGACCTTGCCATCCTGGCTGCAGGTGTAGGATTTTCCTGTTGGTCTCTGTGGCTTCCTGAGGTCAAACCATTATGCTGTAGACTTTCCTCATCTGGGATGATTGTCTAGCCCCTGGTGGACTTCAGGCCGGCCCCTGGCTCAATGCTGTTCCCACACTTGATCAGCAGGCTCTGTAGAATTCTTGTGTTCTAGCTCCTCCTCATCTCAGGAACATTTAGCTGGGGAAAAGGTGGCACTTTTCAGGATGAAACTCAATTTCCTGAACGTCTTGGAAATCCAAGTCCGACAGCTCCTTCTTGGGCTGTGGATAAGAGAACACCTCAGGCCTGGGAATGGGGTGGGTGTGGGGTTTCAAGTTCATGACACATAAGCCACTTGTCCTAAGACATTCTGCCATGTACACAACATCCAAATGATGCAATGTCCTTTTTCACAGAACGCATACTTATCCATATACCAAAATCTCTATTGCAATTTCAACTACCATATTCCTATATGAAACCACTTGCCATCTTTCAACTGGATGACTATAATCTCCCTTGTATTTTTATGCTGGTCGTATTTATTTGTTGCTTTCATTTTGTTAGAATCTAATCTTTCTCCAGTATCATCATGGGGGATAATAAAAATCGATTCCGGTTTGCATAGATCCCATCGAGACCATACCTTATTGTTGCTAGGTGATATTGAGTCTCTTCCAAGCCACAATGACCCTACCCCCAACAGAAAGAAATGCTGCTTGGTTTACTAAAGAACAGAAGGTTTGAATTTCTCAGAGGAACTTCCTCAATAAAAAAAACCCTAATGATTTGCTTTGAAAAAATTAAGCCTCTGGTCTACTCTGACATACCTAGGTTGCTTTGAGTCAAAAGCAGCTCAGCTGGGTGAATTGTTCTAGCTTGCCCTCCTGATAACATTTCTTCCAAGCAGAAAGAAAGGGAAGACAGGCACAAGGTTGTCTGCTCAGGCATGAAAAAAAAGTTGAAAAAAAATCCACCAAACACCAAACTCACTGTCACTGAGTCGATGCCAACATAATGGCCATATAGGACAGGGTAGAACTGCCCCTGTGAGTTTCTTACATGGTCACTCTTTACAAGAGTAGAAAGCCCCATCTTTCTCTGGAAAAGTGGCTTTGTACTGATGATCTGGAGCCTAGTAGCTCAATCTGTAACCACTATGCCACAAAGGCTCCTCAAAACAAAGCTGAACACACAAATCACAGTTGATGTGAAAACCATCCTGACTCCTGGGGACGAGAGGGCTCTTCAAGCCTCCTTGTTGGTAACCTAAACTAGTCCTCCTTGTTTTTGTCCTTCACACTTGCTGTAACTTGGGTTTTCTGCCTTGTCTAAAATTAATATCCCAAATGCAGGGTCAGGTGTGAAAGAGCAAGGGGTTATAAATAAGATAACAAATGGGAAAATATATAGACTGTATTGGGTCTTACTTACCTGCAGGCTCTAAGCTACGAATGAACCAAAGAAAGCAGTTTTCTATTGATCAATTTAGCTTACTGGGTTCCATCATTGGGTTTAGATTGGTTTCATCCAAACAGATGCTTTTGAGCTGTCCTAGAAGCCAAGAAAAGAGGAGTTTTCCAGTGGTGTGGTGTGACTGTCCACAGCTCAGACACAAGCTCCCGCTCCCCCTATTTTCTGCAGATTCTCATCCCATGAAGGGTTTTCTTCCCTTTCAAAGTAGCATCCAGTAGAAATGTAAAAAGCATGTCCTCACATATTACCCTGCATACATATCAAAATAATGAAGGGGCAAAAGGGGGCTTCTATTTCCTTACGGTCAGAAAAACCACCCATTTACCAATTATTTCTTTGCTTATTTTCTTGTTTTAATTTTGGAGATGTTACATTCTATACTAGTAAAGATTCAACTTCTACTCACACCCCGCCCACCACTCAGAATTTGGGCACAGAAGAAGGAAAACCAAACAAAACACAGTAACTTTCACGTGGCTACATTTCTGCTATGTAATGTTCAGTTTCCTGTATTCTTCCCTATTTTCCAATACTGGCATAAGTTATTAGCCTATTTTATTCCCTGTCCATTTTAATGGAAATTTAGGGTAAAGGGAAATTAAATGTGTTAGCATTAATCACAATTTTGATCCAGACACCTTCAGATTCAGTTTTATAAGAAGGAAATTCAATTAATATTACATCTTATGCATTCCCCACACCATTACATATTCCTCTAGGCAAGATTTTTAATGCCTTTGTAATATTCCCTTACTTGAAACTATAATGATTTATTTAACCATCGCCATGTTGTTGGTTATTTCAAGTAGCTTGCAATTTTGTACTTTATAAATAATTCTGTCCTGAATATCATTGTACATATGTCTTTGTCTGTATCCCTATTCATTTCCTTAGGATATATTTCTAAAAGTAGAATTACTGTGTCAATGGCCCTTAAAATATATTACCAAATTGCTTTTCAGAAAATAGGCACCAATTTAAAATCCAACCAAGAGTGCATGTCAACAGCATAAGAATTACAATTCATAACCATCCCTGCCCACCCTCTACCTTCCCAAATGATAGGGTTGCATCCAGTTTGGGTAGATTATTTTTGTTTAATTCTGTATTTGCTTATGTAGCAGTCAATATCTACCATATTATTTTTATTAATTAATATTTATAATTTTAAGGTTACTTATTTGTTTTTTAAATAAATAATTTTACTGGAGACACATACAACTCCCATACTTATTTATGTTTTTAAGGCACTCGTACTTTGGTACACTCTAACTTTTTTATAAGCTTGCAGTTTTTCATCTATCAGATATTGGTCATTTTTCTTTCCTAATAGCTTTCCTAGCTTGTTTTCTGCTTTAAGGTGTTTGTAGTTATTACTTAGAAACAGAAATTTTACTTTATAAAATGATTCCAATACATCAATCTTTCTCTATGTGTTCTCTCTACTTAATAGAACACATTTAGATTTAGTGTATATATTCCAATATATTTCAATTTTTTTTTCAAATTCATAACTTACATCTCTTTAATTCATCTGAACTTGGTTTGTTTGAGGCATGCTGTAGTGTTTAAATTTATATTGTGTTTCTGTTGGGATCATTTCTTATTTCTCCATCATCTCAGCTTATGATATTTTATGTAGCCTCTTGAAGAGTTAGGAGGTCTAGGTTGTCTTTTCTCATTTGTTTTGTTCTATTCAATCATATGCTGATGTTTTATAGCATGGAAAGTATTATTTACTGAGTCATTACAAATTTGCATATTTGATTCACAAAGACCATGGGATGACTTATCTCTTTATAGTAATAAAAAGTACCATGAATTAATGCTCTTCATCTCTCAGTTTGCTGATTGTCGGGATGTATCCAACTGAATAAAGAAAATACTGAGCCATTCAAAATGGTGGTCAAACCGTGTTTTATTCACTATGCAAAGGAAGTTAATTTATGTTGGCCATAGCAGCTGTGGACAACACTGAGAATAATGAGAATTCCAGAACCTTTAATCACTCTCATGTGTACCTTATCCAAAGACCAAAAGTACTGTAAAGACATTCAAAGCAGTCCTGAACAGAACAAGGGGACACTGCCTGGGTGAACATCAAGGAAAGTATGCAAAGGAGTTGTATGTTTTCCTCCTACTCCCACCAGGGCAGTGATGTGAAAAAAGGAAAAGAAGTTGTATGTTTTTCATGATACTTATTCAATTGCTATACTTAAGCAAATAATCCAAGAAGCTGGACTCCATGAGGAAGAATGGAAGAAGATTCATTACTCCATGTGATGTGACACACCCCCAGTTGCTGAAAGGTAAGAGGAGTTCAAGTATTTGCCAATAGGGAGTAAATTTTCATTCTGGATTACATTTCAACAAGAAGGGAAAAATGACCACAACATGAATAAATGGAAACGATAGATGTTGTCCATGATGTCATTTTTATTTGAATCCACAATCCACTCCAATGGAGTAGCAGTGAAGATATAAAATGATATAGTGTATTGAACAAATCATTGTTTCATAAGTCCTCCTTAGTGTTAAAAAGGCAAATATTACACTTTTAGGACTAAGATGTGCCTGGATCCACATCCCATTTTCATTTGCCTTCTACAAACAATAGAGCTGGACCGTATATAAGAAGACTGAAGAAGAACTGATGCTTTTGAGTTATGGTATGGGTGACTACTAATGAACACCCCATAGACTATGGAAGAAAGGACACATCTGTTCTGGAAGTACAGCTAGAATACTCCTTACAAATGAAGAGGTCAAATCCTGTGGGCATGCTATCAGGAGTGACCAATCCGTGGGAAAATATATCATACTCAGAAAAATACTTACTCAGTGCCCTTCTGGCTCATAGTGACCATGTAAGGCAAAGTAGAAGTGCCCTGTTACTTTTTCAAATACTTCAAATCTTTATGGATGCAGACCACCTCATCTTTCTCCTACTGATTGGGTGCTGTCTTGGAAGAGGTGATTCTAAGGTTAGCAGCTCGGAGGATGAAGCTCACTACCCTACCAGGGATCCTGGTAAAGTGCCGGGTCAGTGAGGAAAACGAGAAGGTTCTTCGAGAGATAGGTTGCTACAGTGGACTAAAGCGTAACAGCAATTGTGAGGATGACAGAGGACTGAGAAGCATTTTGTTATGTTACAGATGGAATGGTATAAATAAAATCAGACTTGATTGCACTTAAAAATAACAACAATATCAATATTAACAATCTTCACCTCCCTCCAATGGCTTCTAATTTACATAGAATGAAATATAAGGGTCCTATCGTTAGTGAAAATATCTAAAGGATTCTGAATTTTACCTTTTTGCCCCCACACCTCATTTATCACAGTCCAACTACTGACCTTGTCTTCCTGCCACACATAGTTCTAGATTATCATACATCTACTAAATCTTACATCTACTCTTTTCTTCCCTATTTATACATGTGACACATGGCCAAATTTAAGTCCCTACTTAAAAACCCTACTTCATCCTGTATGTGGTGCCTAGCCACTCTAATCTAAACGATGACCGTTAGTCTCTCCATTGAGTTGCCATTTAGTTCTTAATCCTATTCTCACACTTCCCTATTCTTTAAATACAAAAAGCTCAAACAAACAAAAACACCTCACTGTCCTTTAAACAAAGCCGACTCCTTCTGACTCTACAGGTCAAAGTAGAACTGTCCTTGTGAGTGTCTATGACTGTAACTCTTTGCCCTGTCTTTCTTCTTCAGAGTGGCTGGTGATTTTACAACTGCCTAGCAGCTAGCAGCCCACACATCACCATTGCAATGCCAGGGCTCTAGCTATTCCCTAAACTGGGTCTCCAGATTTGATAACTACCTGCTTCCCAGTTTGCTTCTTCCATTGCCTATAAAAGGTAGCAAGGGCTTAAGAAGCATTCTGTTTTTGATGGTGCTTCTAGTGTTGAATAGTTAGGAATATGACAGCAGAGACTACTCATTCTCAGCAGTGAGAATGAAAAAATAGGCAGCCCCATGATTTCAACAGTGTTAGTAACTGAAAATGAACATCCAATGTCCTTTAGACAACATAGCTAACAGCTCCAGCTAGTGTGCTTTCCTGCAGTTCCATTGGTGAATGTGACCTTGCTGTCTCCTACCAAAGGGAAAAGGCAGCACTCTCATCTCACTCTCTCCAGCTTAAGAAAATAGTAGTTTCTTAAGTTTTATGAACTACATCGATCCTCTTTTGTATGTATTACAAAGCTGACAAAGAATGCTGAAACGACAATCAAAAAGGACAAACAAGCCTCCCTTGGAAGAAGGATATCCAGAGTGCTTCTTAGAGGCAAGGATGGCAACACTTAGTCTTAAGTACTTTGGGTGTATTATAAGGAGAGACCAGTCCCTGGAGAAGGACATCATGCTTGGTAAAATGGAGAAACATCGAAAATTATGAAGGCCCTCAGCTAGATGGATTGATACAGTCATTACACAATGGGCTCAGGCATAGGACCAATTGTGAGGATGGTCCACGACTAGGCAGTGTTTTGCTCTGTTGATCACAGGGTCACAATGTGTTGGAAGAGTCTATAAAATGTATCTATTTTCTAGGTGGTGATGTACCTGGAAAAACCTATAAAATTCTATTATTGACAAAGGACAGGACGAGGGCTTGTTTGTGTGTGTGTGTGTGTGTGTGTGTGTGTGAGAGAGAGAGAGAGAGAGAGAGAGAGAGAACATTTTCAAAACAGGGAAAGAAAAAGGACAGAGTGCTATAGAGCAGTTAGCCATCTTCAGTTAAGCCAGAAAATGCAAGGGAGTATTACAGATCCTTAGTCTTCTAAGGAGCACTTGGTCAGACTTTTTCCAAGACAGATTGATTTGTTCTTTTAGCAGTCCATGCTGCTTTCAATATTCTTCTCCAGCCCAACAATTTCAATGCACCAATTCTCCTGCAGTTTTGGAAATACTGTGGCCCAAGTCATGTATTCAGTTCACCTTAGTCCCCAAAGTAATATCCTTGCTCTACATCTCTAAAAAGGTCTTGTGCAGCAGATTTCTCTAATACAATACATCTTTTGATCTCTTCACTGTTGCTTCCATGAGCATCGATGTAAAGATGAGTAAGACAAAATCCAAGACAACATCATCCCCCCCCCCATCCATCATGATGTTAACTATTAGTCCAGTTATAGAGATTTGGATCTTCTTTAAATTGAGTCATATTCCATACAGAAGGCTGAGTCATATAGCCATAACGTACTCTTCAACTAGTTACGGTTATATGACTCTGCTCAACACGCATGGGGTATGATTTAAAGTGATGTCCATAACTTCTGGTTTATCTCCTTGAAGATTCTTTGATATATTCTTTCTAAGCAGAGTTTCCACTCCAGCATCTGATCTCTCAACTGAGGACAAAAGGAAACCTTTACTTTGTTAGCTGCCACTAAGTCAGCCCTGACCTCGTGTAGACCAATGAGATCAGATTTTGTTGCCATAACCAGGACTTTCTTTGAAGTCTAACTCAATCCGGACACGGTGAAATCTGTCAGTATTATAACAACAGGGTATTCTCTAATTGATAGGAACTGCACATGACTGCATCAGCACAGAACATAACCCAAGTCTCCTACAGGGAAATCTGCCATGAGATCACCAATGTCATTAGTCCATGTTGAGTTTTCAGCCTTTCATCAACTTAGAGTCCAGCCTTCTGACCAGGCATTGGCTTAGGTGTGGCCTTTGTTCCTGGGCTTCTATTCCTGACAATCTGCAATTCTATGTATCCAACTGTTTGTCTTTCTAATTTTTAGAACATCAATTGCCCTGAAACTTCAGTCCTCTGATGGATTCAGGAAAAGTTCTGATTTTCAGTTCTTTTTTCTTGCTGTAACAAAGTGAGTGATAGCTTTCATGCTTTCTTACATGTCAAACTAAAACTTATAAATCAAAACACTGCATTTTCCAAACCTTTTAAGCTCCTGTTCATTTAGTTGTCTAGTGAGTAGCTTTGTTATCTATCTTTCTTCTTCATTAAAGAGTTTAGGACATTTTTGACAATTCCTCATTCTATATTTGTAGGAGTGCAAGCCCTTTAAACTTTTGAAAAGGATACTTTGACAATATCAAACTTTTTAAAATGCAGCTAAATAAATATTTTGAGAAAACATACGAGGTCACATTTATAAGCAATGAGATGAATGATATTTACAAATGCAATCATTTGAAAATCTAGAAGCATAACAAAATTAGTCCAAAGAATATAGAATATAAGAAGCCAAAGGATGTAAATACCAAATGTATATAAACCACATGCCAACAAACTGTTTTTTCAAAAACGTGAATAAAATTGAAAAACATATACAGTAAAATTAAGAGAAAATACATGATAAACAAGTATATGGATCCATAGAGGGCTATTTTCAGAGAAGAAGATATTAAAAGGAGACAGCAAAAATAATGAGCCAAAGTATCAGAAAATTGAGAAAAAATGGACTTTCTAGGAAAAAAATTCACTAAATAGTTTTGAGAGAATTAAATGCTTGCTTACTCCTACAATAATAAACAAAAAGTAAAAATTTTTGTCACAGTAAAATCAGAACTCATAATGTAAAGAGCTTCAGTTTTGCACAAATCACACATATATTGTACATTTGTTTGTCAACCTCACCTTAACCAAGAAGGTACTTTTATAAACTAACTATGCTATTTTTTTTACAGCAGCATGTCATAGACAGTATTAAAAGAAACAACAAAGATCCTTCAATATTACACCATCTATTATGGAGTGCAGTCAAAGAGAAAACATTGTCCAGCTTTCTTTAAGAAGCCAGCATATTCTTGAAAGAATTCTGTAAAAAGGTAATACTACAATGGGGATGGTGACTAGGTCACCCTTCTCATAAGCACAGCAGCAAATTGACTCAAATAATGTTTAGTCTAAAGTCTTACAAGCAA
>PVJH01022769.1:0-36057 GCA_004026705.1 Nesogale talazaci
GGCCAAGGACATAGTATATCCCTTGGTGCATTCGTATCAGAATTTATAAGTACTAGTGGATTTGCTCATTTACTATCATATGACCTTAAAAACTAATGCTACTTGATTGATCAAAAGAAGTTTCCAAATACAAGGGTAAGTGGAAAAAAAATATAGATACTAGGTCTCTAGTTAATGAGTGTAAAATTTTATTCCTAACACAATATATTTAATCATGTCTCTGTAATCTGTGAATGGTTGCTGTGTTAGTCTAGGTACCTTAGAGAAACAAATCCATAGAAACTCACATTTTAAAAGAGAATTTTATATAAAGGGTAAGTGTATGTTAAGAAAGTACATCAAAAAACACCCCAATCCAGTGCTGTAAAAGGCCACAAGTCCAACATTAACCCATATGTCTGTCACCAATCCACAAAGTCCTCCTCCATCTCACAAAACACAAGTAATCACGCCGACAGGAGATGGAAAGCCGAATCAGTGAGTGTGTAAGCATCTTTGTACTGGCAGGAGTCTCCACGCGGCTGCTCCAGCAACCAGGACTGCTTCAGGGTACTCCCATATGGCTTCTCCTCAGGGAAGCCTTGCAGGAAGTGAACCTTGCCTCCTGAAGTGGGAAACTGACTAAGGCAGCTGTATCCTGGTTCGACCATCACAAAGCAAGAGACCAAAGAACTGGAAAGGTGAGGCTTACCAAGCCATTTATTTCACCCCCTTCAAATGATCTCACAAGTGTTTGTCAGCCAGGTTGGCACAATAAACCAAAACTATCTCAGTTGCCTACAAGTTCTCACAATAATGCACATTAGGGTGCCTTAAAAAAAAAGTCAAGGTAATCATGGCAATAGGATTCTATGGAACTTGCTGAGCCAGTCAAATTCAAGACAGAGACCATGTAGAATATTATAAAACAATTTTTAATCATTTTACTGGGGGCTCATACATTATTTTTCACAATACATAAATACATATATTGTGCTAAGCACCTCCATACGCCTGCTGCCATCATCATTCTCCAAATACCTGCTTTTCCATTTGAGCCCTTGATATCAGCTTCTCATACTTTCCCCGCCGTCCTTGCTCCCCAGTTCCCCACCAACCCTCAATACTTTATAAATTATTATTGTTTGTCTTATCTTACACTGCCCGACATCTCCCCCCTCCCACTCCTCCAATGTCTGTCCTCCCAATAGAAGGCTATGTGTAGATTCTTGTACTTGGCTCCCTCTCTCTACCCCACTTTCCCTTCACCCATCCCGTGGCTCCACTCTCATTACTGGCCCCAAGGGGTTCATCTGTCCTGGGTTTCCTTTATTTCCATTTCCCATCTCCTCAAGTCCAGCTAGGTTTGTAAAGTAGAGTTGGGACCATGACAGTTGTGGGAAGGAAGCCTTCAGGAACTAGAGGAAAGCCGTATGCCTCATTGCCACCTCACTGCACCCAAATCAGCACACCTCCATTGAGCTGTCCTTGGCTCATAAAAAACCCTGATAGGTTTCCTTAGACTGCAAATTAATTTTTATTTATTTTATTTATTTATTGTACTTTTAAAAAAATGTTAGCCATCAGCTTCATCCTTATCCTGCAGAGTGCCTGATGGATCTGAAGCACTGATCTTGGGGTTTGCAAACTAGTGCATAGCCCACAGAGGCACCAAGACCCCTAGGTGGTTATGATTTTTTTTTAGATTGTTAAGCATTAATCTTGAGTGATTTCCCAAAGCACTTAGAGAAATCATGTGGCCATATTATGAAGAAATTTCAAAAAATTTTACAACTGTGTTGGTAAGAGAAATGTCTGAAAACGTGCACAGAGGAATGTGTTCCCTCACAATGACAATCCGCCTATCCATGCTTAGAGAGTAGCAAGGGCTGTCCTATGAAGGTGTTGTTGGGAAAGCTTGTCCTATCCACCCTGCAATCCTGATCTCAGCCCTTTCAACTTCTTCTTTTCCTCAAAACTCAAAGAATGTGTATGAGGTTCTGGGAGCCCAGAAGGGGAGTCTGGGCATGCTGCAGTGTAACATCCAAAATACAGAAATGTTCAGTGCTGGAGAAAGAGAAGCACCGTCATCAGAAGTGGATGGAGGTAGACGGAGTGTGCGTCGAGAAATAATGGTTTCACATTTTTGGTATTGTATTTCGTAAAGCTTGCCATGATTTCTTAGACATGCCTTTATGCAAGCCCTTATATTGGTCTCCGCAGAGCTATCTGAAATCTGCATTAAACCTTGGAATTGTTGCCTATCCACTCCCATTTATTTGGTGTTGTGCAAAAGAACAAAGACATCTTGAAAATAGTCATATGACCTCCCCACTCCATCCTCTTCCTCTTTTTATTCCTCCAGAATAAATAAAAGCCTGCAGTAAGTAATTTTCAATGTTTTATTCAGTCCGTTGATATCAAATTTTGGAGTCCTTTTGGTGAATGTGTGGTGCTGAGACCATAATGAGATTTCACATTTGCTCAAGTAGCTAGGGAATATATGGACATTAGTATAACATACACTATTAGTGAGATTGCAATGAATGTTTCTGAGACGCTATGTTCTCCACGAGAATCAGGTTATCAAGAATGACTGAGTACAGTAGGGTAGACACAGGAGTTTCTTTCCTTGGGAAAGCTTGAACCCCATGCAATCTTTCATGCCCAGGGCCAGCAGAATTTTGACTCATGTATTTATCTGCCTGTTCGTTTGGGTGAATTTAGCTAAACGTAATGAAGCTCAAGGAACCTGTCCAAAATCATAAGTTAGCATTAAGGATTCAAGATTACTGACTTCCTTGGGGGTTTTCCAGAACTTGTAGCCATATTCCTTTCTTTTCATCAAATCATAGAGTCTCAGAAAGACCTAGAAGTTACTGAGTCTCATTTCTCACTCATTGTTAGATGTCCATCAGGCATGCATCCAGCCCCTACAAATCACAGCCACTCGCAATGTGTAGAGGCTCTCTTGTGCGCTCTGGGCCTTCACAGGTGTGCTCCTAAATAATAAAGTTTGGGGGCAGGGAAGGAAAAATAGTAATGTTTATTTTTATGAAAGCTTCACAGGTGCAGGACTGTGGTGATGTCTGCCACTTGGAGGATTAAGCTGAATAAACACACTGTAAAGAACAAGCGCATGGAACTCAGACATTCTCTAACTGCTAGCAACCCTGTGAAGGATTTCCCAGGCTGTACTTTTCATGGGAGCAGATAGCCTCATCTTTCTTCAGAGGAGCTTGCAGTTAGAAGCCCAGCTCTGACCGGACGGTGCCACTAGCTGACTCGAAAAAGAACTTGCATGCAAAATGGACCATGAGGGGGCACTGCCTTGGTTGTGTTTGAAGATGATCCAGAGCAGAATTAGAGTGAGAGTTCCGCTCAAACAGTAAAGTGGGACAGAGAGCAGGCTAAGAGGTAGCGGCATGACTGGTGATGCTTTTGTAGAGAAGGTGCATTTTCAGATCACAGCTGACTTTCCTAAGGATGCTTTTACAAGGTAGTACTAAAGTGTCACCGTGAGTGTTCAAAGGGAAGATTTGCAGGTTATGCCCTTTAATGAAGGAATTTTTGTGGGTATAACTGCCCCCTGGTGGGAGTTGGAGGCCCAGCATGGCTCCTGGAGAGTTGCTGTTGGGTTTGAACCGCCAACCCTGTGGGCTGCAGTCCCGCACACAACCGCCACCAGGGCTCAGCCCTTAATGAAGGAATTTAATGGCCCTAATGATCCAGAGTAGAGCATTCTGATGTTGACATATTTTTTAAAAAGCTATTTAACCATTCTCACCTTAAAATGTGGCTGGCTGCAATTTTCACCAAAGTGTTTGCAATTTGTCTGATAGAATTATGAAGAATGCACCAAGCAAGCTCACTGTTTACCAACTCCCGTGTTACGATGTATACTTTGGGAGTCCCGTTGTAAACCCTGGACTCTGAAGTCACAACCTTAGAGAAGCTGTCGTAGAAGTGGCTCAAGAAATCCATAGTGTTATGAGTTCATCACTCATGACTGATACACAGTCAGTTTTGAGAAATAATGCTCTGTCCAATCCAGGGGCTAACAGCCGAGTGTCCAGATTAATGAGACTGATTTTCAACATCTTTATGGAATTAAGAACTTCCCTGAGAGAGAGAATTCCTGGTGGCACAATGATTGTTAACCTGTCAGCTGTAAGGTTAGTGGTTCAAATTCATCAGCCACTCTACAGGAGAACGATGCAGCAGTGAGCTTCTTCATAAATCAGTCTTGGAAATCCAATGGGGACATGTGTGCCCGGTCCTCAACAGGGTCACTCTGAGTTGGAATTGATTTCATAGAAGCAGACTGAGTGCATGTGTGTCAATCATTCCACACATTAGTTTACTTTATAAGTTGGTTCTCATATATATGTATATATATGTGCGTGTGTGTGTATATATATATATATATATATATATATATATATATTTAAACTGTTATCAGGTCTACCCTCATTGTAGTTCTACATGGAGTTTCCAAGATGGCAAATCTTGTCTGGAATGGATAGCCTCGTCTTCTTGTCCATCAGAAGGGTTGGTGGATTTGAAGAGGCCGTCCTGCAACTATCTGTTCAACGCCCATTCAGCATTGCTTTCAGGAATCTATGTTTATCTGCAGCTCCTTGTCCTTGAGTCCACGCCCACTCATAGTGACTCCGTAGGACAGAGAGGCGGTGCCCCATGTGGATTTCAGGGACGGTAACTCTCCACAAGTGTGCAAAGACCCATCTTTCCCCCACTTGTCTACAGAGGGAGACAGAATTTAGATTCTTAAGGCAAACCATGACCTTCATGTGAACCTAATCAGAGTGGATTGGTCATACTTAATTCTTATTATCTTGAAAAACTGTAAATCCAGACCCTTTTAAAAAACAAAACCTAGTGAACTAATGGATTTTTTTTTTCAGAGAATTGCAGAAGTTTCTTTTAGGACTTCTCATCCTTTCTTGTCCTTCTCTTTCCATTTTGTGTTGTCCCTAATTGGACGTGTGAACAGAGAAACTGTATTCTTGATAGATGGTTGCTGTCATGGCTTGTGGTCCATAATGGAAAACCTAGTCTGTGCTTGCTTTTGCTTTATTCGGTGGCTGCTTTTGTAAACCGATACCAAAGTAAGTGAGACATAAACATCTTAAATAACAAAAATAAATAAATGACTCATTTGGATTCGGGAGAACTCTATCATCATGACCAACCCCAAAATAGAATACGTTGTTATTATTTGTAACTCCAGTGACTTCTCAGCAGTAAGTACTTCCTCTTGGCCACATCCTTTCTGATTGCTCTCTTCCATTTGCTTTGAACTATAGTTTTCTTTGCTGCACTTTCCGAAATACTGTGTGGTCTCCTTGCCTCTCCCCAGATGGATCTCATAACACAGAAGAAGTCTTTTAGGTTAGTGGTGAGCTCCTGAAAATGCCACTTCCCAAGTCAATAGAGGGAGACTATTCTTACAAGCCTTTAACCATGCACAAACATAAATAAAATGTATATTCATTGCTAGCACACTTAAAAATGCTCAAATAACATAAAGTTATCCCATAGGCCCATCATTTACTGTTAAACACATATTAGTTTTTCTTGTGCATATATAGATGGACATGCAAATGTATCTTTTTAAAATATAGAAGTTTAAAATATATACATTGGGTTGTTTAACATGCACACACTCCCCCTACCCCACTAAACAGAACTTCAAAAGAATCTTTCCATACACAAACACACACACACACACACACACACACACACACAAACACAGAAGGAAGTTCAAAAGGTGTTTTAATTCCACCCGCTCCCAAACTTTTGGAAGCCCTCTTTTACTGTATAGGAGCCCTGGCAGTGTAGGAGGTTACATATTGGACTGCCAACCACAGAGTCAACGATTCAAACACACAACATCTCTGCAGGACAAAGGTGAGACTCTTTGCTCCCAGGAAGATTTGCAGTCTTGGAAAGCCACAGGGGAATTTCAACTCTGTCTTCTAAGGTTGCAGGGAATTGCAGTCAACTCCACAGCCATCAATGTATGAATGAGTAAGGCGCTGAGTTTCGAGACTATTTCCATTTCCATATCATCAAGATATTATAAATGGCAATATATACTCACATTTCATTATGAAAATTAAATACCAATATATTTTTCTAGCACAGGGTTAGAGTACGAGGCTCTTTTTAATTAACAACTACAGGGACTGGTGCTCTGAGGAAATAGAAAGTGGTCATTTCATTCCATCTAGGGAATGGGGTTTGCTGTGAGAACCCATCTCCTTTCCATCTGTCTGAATTTGGGGGTAGTGATTCGGTGCTAATAACGATCAGCCTTCTAGAATTAGCTCAGAAGTTCTTTCTTTTTGTCTTAACTTGAGAGGCAGGGGACTTCCATAGGACAGAGACATGGAGAAAAGATGGGGATGGGGAGAGACAAGAGACTGAGCCTGACAACACTGAAAACGCTGATATAAATTAATCAAACGAGGCATCTCACAAGATTGAATTAGTTCCTGATTTATGGCTGCAGCACAGCAGCTGCCAGGCCATTTCTTCATGTTCATCTGTTGTTCCCCTGATTTATGTCGAAGTCTCAGTGCATTGGCTGACTAGGGATCCTTGTAGGATGGATGGAAGGCTCTCATATGGCCGTCCCTGGTCCAATCTCCATTCGACTCCTCAGCGTGCACATCCATCTATCAACTTCATTATTTGCCTCATAAACTCAATGTCTGCATCTTTAGGCTTTGTCCTATTGCAGTGGAAGTGAGAAAGAAAGAAAGAAAAGTTGTTTTTTTTTTTTCGACTTATGCATTCCTAGAGATTTTTAAAGCTCAACAGAATTGAACCTGGCAGTGAATGTTTCTTATTTTTGTCTTCAGGTACATTAGCCTTTTCAATTTAATGCTAATTTCAGTAATAGGAGGCACCTGGTGGTAATTTGTACTATGAGATGGTTTTACAACTGGTGACATCCTTAGAGAGCTGATTTTTCTTTGCAACATGTCTATAAGAAACAAAATGTTGTTGGGGATATTTTCCTACTCATTCAATCTATTTGTGACCTGGTAGATGTACCTTCATTTATTCATTCTTTTATTTATAAGTTTCTACTAGGTGCCATATTTTACATTCCATCTATACTCTCTCCATATGTCCCAGCCTTTAGGCACTTTTGATCTAGAAAGAGGAGACAATGAACATATTATCAAAAATAGCTATATGAAATATAGATGTAGCAATGCTAATGCTAAAATTCTGATAGGTGCATTTAAAGCTATGTAAAGTATTTCTAATTTATAAGTCAGCATAGAAAAGTTGCCAATTTGATAATTCACTTGGAACATTTTTTAAGTGTATCAAGTGTATGTGAACAGTTCATCTATTAGTGTAGATTCAGTTGTTGGGAATAGTCCAGGATACTTGAAAACATCCCATGTGATAAGAAAGAAGATTGTGGAGGCCCACAAAAGAAAATTGAGCTAAGAATTGTGCAAATGAGTTTATTTATCATGGATGGAGGCTTTAAATAAAACATAAAGCGTTGTGTCATAATAATAGTCTCCAATTGACATCTTAAGAAAGAACCTAATATCTCTTAAACTATTTTTATTTATTTCTAAATATTGTCTCCCTTGTAGATATGCTGTTACAATTAAATGAGCTCATGTGTACAGCATGCTAAACCCAGTAGGTATTTTGCTAGTAGGCACACAGTAGGTGTTTTGCTGGTAGGCAGCTGTGGTTGTGAGGTGCTGTGGAGTGCACTCCAACCAACAGTACCACAGAAAGAACCACTGCGTGGTGCTGCTCCATCCTCACAATCGCCGAAAGCTTGTGCCCAGTGTTGTAGCCATTGTGTCACTCCCTCTCACAAATGGTCTTCCTCCCTTCTGCTGCCCGTCTGCAAATCATGATGATTTCTCCAGAGACTGATCTTTCTTCAGTTCCATTGATTCATGCAGTAATGAACGTCTAAAAAGTCATGAATGATGTCTAATGGATATGATAAAAAGCAGGTGAGTCAGTCTGAATACAAATCTCCCACAATCTCCAGAGCATGACCCTGACTGTAGTCCAAGAGAGGCTCTTTAAGCAGGGTAGGTGTAATGGTCCAACCATTCTTTGTAATGACTTTCACTGTTTTGGACAGATGATAGTGGTTTTTTCAAAGCTTAGAGAGACATGACTCATTCACTCTTACGCAATTTAAAGTAAAGCTTTCCATCAACTAATTTATTAAAAATTCCTTAATTTACCCCATCACATGGTTCCTTAAACTGTGTTTCCTAACATTCTCTCTCAGCGTGTACTCAGTCTTTTTGTTGTCAAAAACCTATGATCTGAGCCTACAGGGTGACCCGGCCTACTTAAAATGTCATTTTCTTGAACACTGCACTTCCAGAAGACCCTCTTAGATATACCTTTGTGAGCGTCTAATCAGCAAAACCGTGCCATCCCACCGCAATCACCTTCTCATATTTTCCTTTGCCTCACTCCAGCTTTCTTCCCATTCCTGATTGATCTCCATAGGATCATTTTAAAAAAATCATTCTACTGGGGGCTCATTACAACTCTTATCACAATCAATGCATCCATCTATTGAATGCAAAGCACATTTGTACATTTTTTGCCTTCATCATTCTCAATGCATTTTCTTTCTACCTAAACCCTTGGTATTAACTCCTCATATTTCCCCTTCCTTCCGGCTTTCCCCTCCCTCATGTACCCTTGATAATTTATAAGTTATTATTATTTCGTCATTGATAGGACCATTGTAAATCTTTTTTCTAACAGTTCTATCCACATAAGTAACATTTTCTCCCTCAGGGAGACAATATACCTAGTATGTTTTTTTTTGGGGGGGAGAGGTTGATTCTGTTAGTTTTCAACCCAGGGAATACAACACTCAGCCAACTCCAAGGGCCCTAAGATGATGTTGAACTTTCTGGCTTCCAGCCCTAAACTGGAGAAGACTGTCACTATTTCACTTACTGCTATTGTTAAGTGGGGTGGGATAGGCATAAGGATAGCTGAACCAATTCCCACTTTTTCCATGGCAATTCAAAGATGTATTTTCTAGTTTTCATGTATTCTTCCAAAACACAGAATAATCCGTGAATCTGATACCTTGTGAGACATATTGCTTTCTACAATGTCCTAGTGAGAAGACATACATTGAAGGAATAAATGGGTGAATGGTCAGATAGGTAGCATGAGAAGGAAAGGAATGTCTCAGAGAAAACATGCAAGTGTCTGGTGGTGATGACAGGGTATATGGTGAAGACCACAACTGACATGTACAAGCAAATGAACCACAGAACACTGGGAGAGCAGTTTGAGAATGAAAAGTGAAGGATTAGGCTTGTCTACAAAGCAAAGGATCTGTGCTAAAAATGCAGTTTGGGGCAATCCATTGTCTAAGAGTTAGTTCGTTGCAGCAAGAGAGCAAAGGAGAACACCCTTCTTGCTGTTACCAAGAAGAAACATACAAATAGCTCAAGGTCAAGTCTGGGAAAGCACCAGCAGGTTAATGGAGCTTATTTAGTATTGAAAACACTTGAGCATAGTCATAGCCTGAGGAGACAGTTAAACTCAAAATCACAGTCATCTACTCAAATCAGACTCATCCTGACCTTTTAAGAACAACATGGAAGTGCTTGGGGAGTCTCTGAAGATTGTATATATTTTTTTTAATTTTTTAATCATTTTAGTGGGAGTTCTTAAAGATACCATACCATTCCATAGTTCAACCACATCAAGCTGTATTGTGCAGTTGCTACTACAATCAGTATCAAAACATGTTCTTTCTTCTTGAAATTCTTGATACAGCCCCCCTATATCCCCTCCCCATATCCTACCCTCTGAAGCGCCCCGTTTTCCCCTATAGTAGTTGTTCCACCCACCCCACCCACCCCCATATCTTACACAATCCTGTATATCCACTCATGTAAATTCAGTTGTTCGATCCCAACTAGTGGCATAATACAGTCATCAATGCTATCAGCTCCCTATTCTACCACCCCTTACCATACCCTCAGGGAACCATTAGTCCTGTGACTGAAGGGTTCCCTCTCTTGACTTTCATGTAATGGACGATTCTACATATACGAATGAGCATACGCAAAAGACAGTTTCCAGACCGAGGACCCGATATTCTGGTTTGAGTCAAACCAAACCCAGTGATTCCAAAGTCATCAAAAACAGAGACTGTATATTTTTATGAGAGGGGAAGGCCTCATCTTTCTCCTGAGGGGCCCATGATGGGTTTGAACTTCTAAACTGTGTTTAGTAGCCTAGTGAATAATCCACTCGACCACAACAGTTCCCATGGAAAAAGTTAGAGAAAATAAACCTTGACCACAAAGACCATAGATGTTAGTGACCTTCAGACAGTCTTGTAAGGAAGATTCACTATCATCAGACCTTTTGGGTAAAATTAAAAGGTAATAGGGTTGTATATTTGCTCTTCTTATAATTTGGTGAAGAAAAAATGGGGTTGTATCACCAAGAGTACCTAATAAGTATATAGTCCTTTTTCATATATTATGTATTTTGCAAATCTCAGAAACCTGATGCAGGTCTTAGAATTCTCTTATTAGAGTTGACGAAAACAGGACAAAAATGACATTAAATAGCAGAAAGCCAACTGGTTGAGGAGGAGAGCTCAAGTGACCCTTCTAGTTGGTGGCCCAGTAGGTTTATAACCTTGCCATTCCCCTCTAAAGGCTAGCTTTTAAAAAATTATTTTTATTTCTAATCTTTGTCGGTACCCACTCTTTGAGGGAATTCTATTTAGTCTAACTCCTTTTACTGTCAGCTTCTAGTGTTAGTATTTTGCTATTCCGAAAAGAATCCCAGACCAATAATGAAGGAACAGGGACAACAAAGCACTGGGGAGAAAAGTTCAACCTCATTCATCATTAATCACACACTTTTCTTCTAGATAACATGCAAACGATGCAAGGGCAGTGACCCAAAACAATGACAATATGCATTGGGCTGAATAGCTAAGAGATTTTAATGCTCCCCCAAAGAGGACAACTCTGGTAATAGCAAATGAGTTTAACCTGTTTCACATCGGAATTATCCTGGGCTTAATATGCAAATTGATTTGCTTCTCAAATTTGTCAGGTCAGCCTCCTCGCTGCTCTCTCTTGTTGAGGGAGAAAGAGATCTAATGGAGAGCAAGCAGGCCGTATCTACAGACCTGTCTGTTTGCCAGGCATACGGTAATTCAAAACCTATGGCCACATCTCAAGTACAGTTTCAGGTGATTCTCTGCTTCAAAAGAAGCCACTCCTCCTGTCCCAGGGTTCCAGGTGTGTACAACCAGAGGGAAATAGTAATTCATTTACAAATTAAGTGTCCCAACTCTGGAGTCTCGTGTCCTGGGTTTGAGTCTCAGATTTGTCATTACATGTGAACTTGGGTGAGTCATTTAATCTGTATGCCTCAGTTTCCCAATGTAGAAACAGCAGAGAGCAATGCACGCTACCTATGCTTATGGTGTGGATTAAATGGTTAGCCCCTTCATGAGACATATATAACATGCTTGATATCTTGGGAGTAGATTTCATCATATTGTGATTTTTGTGAGATGGCTTGGAGTTAATGCTGACTCATAGTCACACTATGTGCAATGGAACAAAGAGGGTCCAGTCCTGTACCATGTTCACTATTGTTCCATGTTGCATGTGTGATTGCAGCAACTTTGACCATCTCTCTGGCTGAAGGACTTCTTTCTCACTGGCCTTCTACCTAATCAAGCGTAATGTCCTTCTCTAGGCATTGGTACCTCTTGATAATCTTCCCAAAGCACATAATAGGAAGTCCTTCCACCTTTGCTTCTTCTTATCATGTATTGCTTGTCAGTACAGTTGGGAGGAATTCTGTTGTCTTTACATCAATAAAGAGCTCTGTGATCTTTCTCAATTAGTGCATCCAGTCCTCTTCACATTCAGCTAGCAAAGTTGTGTCATCTGCCTTTCACAGGTTATTAGTGAACATGTGTTAAAAACCCTTTGCCTTTGGGTTCCTTATTCATTATTCCTCATATTGACCCAATAGGACCGAGGAGACATGGCCTAAAGAGTTTCCAAGGAAGCAGACTGCCAACTTCTCCCTCAGAAAGACTGAGGGTTGAATGCTAACCACTACCTCCAGGGCTCTAGATAAACATGTTAGTTACCATGAACTATTCTTTCTAATTTGATTTTGAAAAGACCTCTTCCACAAAGCTGTGATAATCTTGGGGGCAGTGGTTACTCCTTTGTTTCATAGCTTTTGCTCATCAAACTATCCAGATGACCAGTTCTGGATCCTTGGAAGACTAGCATGACCCTTATCTTAAAGAAGCTTAGCGTCTCCACACAATTAATGTAGTGTGCCCCTGAGTGGCTGAATAAATAACTAGATAGCTTATGGAACCCAAACAAAACCAGAGAGAGTAAATGCCAGTAAGTCTTTCAAGAAAAGGAAGCAGCCTTCGTCCTTAGGATGCACACGATTTAGAAGATCACATTGTTCCTTAGGATTTTCCTCTTGATGGGCACTTCCACCAGACAGTCAGAGGACACAGGCTTAGATCTCAATGCAGGCACTGGTGTTGCCCTCCCTCGAGTAAGTGTGTGGGGGGACCTCAGGCAGTTGATTTCAGGAGTTATTCAAACACCCTAGAAAATAGGCTTGGGGGTCGCCATGAAGACAGGCTCGGAAAGCATACAGAGTGGAGAGGACTGCAAAAGCCTTCACCTGGCCTGGAGCGTATTTTATTCAGGGCATGCGAAAGAGAACATGAGACATGAAAATCTGTGGACACAGCCTGCATCCTGAAGGATAAAGCCTGTGATCCGAATTCTATGGCAAGGTGAAGACAATGTATGCTAGTGGGCACTTGCAACATGCAAGAGCAGAAAACATTTGAAGACTTGGGAAGTAGCAAATTTTCCTTTAAAGACAAAAAGAAAAAAAAGACAAAGAGAGATAAAGTCCTCCTTCAATTGCCGGTGGACACAGGGATTTTGTGCTATTTGGGGGGACAGCAGTATCATCATCATCATCATCTTCTTCGTCTTGGTGATTTGTCATGAGGAGACTGTTGCTTTGCTGGAACCTCAGTCTTTCCAAGTGAGGATAAGGGGCTTTCTTGAGCTCAGTAGGGAGGGACCCTTGAGATCTGAGTAAACCTGGGGCCCAGATGACTCTTTTGCACACTCTGCATGGACAACCTCCCCCACTAGCACCTTGAGAAACAGTACCTCTGCAGTAGCACCTCTGCAGAGCTTTGCAACTGAGTCCACATGGCTGGTCATGGCCCACTGGGCTGTGACTTGAACAAGTCTTTAAATGCTCTGAGCTATGACCAAATCACAAATATGTTTTGCTCTGAGTGCATTCCCCCTGTAATTTTTAAATGTATATGTATTTCAAGGGAAATTAAGCCCATGAGTTTCTAGTTCATTTACTCCTAAATCATTAAAATGCTGTTTAAGAACATTAGACATCCAAGGAGCTTTGCAAGCCACTCTAATAAGCATTTGAAACACCCTATTTTCTCCTTGACTATGGTTTTGTCAGGCCCACGTGAATTCAGTGTTTCAAAGGATAGAGAAACACAACAAAACAAAATCATATCAATGAACACCAACTCACACCTGCTGCCACCAAATTATTTCCGACTCATGGAGATGCCAGTTGATGACCCAGAATGGCCATGTCACAGAGTTTTCTCACCTGCAATCATTACAGAAGCAGGCCAGCAAGTCTTTTATTCTCACAGTGCTTCGAGGTGGGTTCAAACCACTGATCTCTAGATTAAAACCTATTGAGCGGATTCTGACTCACCCTCACCCCACTGCACACAGTAGAGGACTCAGTGATCATGGAGACTGTAAATTTTTCCAGGAGGCAGATCACCATCTCTTTTGTACACAGAGAAACTGCTCAGTGGATTAGCTGCTCAACATTTAGCCCCGTGCACACCAGGGATCCTTAGAGTGCAGAAGGTTTGAACTACCCAGGCACTGTTTATAAAGCAAGGGACCCAGCACCTAACGGTATGCATTCTTCTCTCGGGCTGGAGAAGGTGCCCAAGGTGCCCAAGGAATTCCCCTGTTTTCTCCAAAGTTGAAGAGAGGTGAATTCTAGGAGAGCCTTTCTTATTTACACCTGGAAGTCTTGAGGCACAAACATAACAACTTGACATGTATACAAAACTGACCAAAGGGCAGTCACTGTGCATGTGGCTTTAATGTTCTAAATCCCTATGACCAACCAGGAAGAGATTGCCCCCTTATTCAAATGAGGTGGTTGAGGCTTAGGGAAAGCCTCTTTTTCCCCTCTGCTCACAAGTGATGGAACTGCGAACTTTCTACCTGATTCTGATTCTGAACTTCTTTTTACAATGCTACCTGCCATTTGACATTTTCATTAGATAAAGTATTAACTAGCTTTAAAAAATCGTACAATGAATTTGACCAGGGGACTCATTCAATATTTATTTATTCATTCAAGGAATGCTTGTTAAAGACCTCAGTCCATCCCCTCAGTTAACACTTCTGGGTATTATGGTTTCCATGTCACACCAGGGTTAGGAAATGAGAGGTAAGAAGTTCCCAAACTAAGCTCAGAGGTGAAGTTACTTGCACCAAACTACTTGACTAGCCTGTAAACCAGTTTTGTGTGTGTGACCTTATTCTTAGCATTAATAAAATAAAATGTATTCCATATCACATGGAACCACTAAGTCCAAAGTAATATGGGATTTCTAATGAAAGCCTAACTGGGATTGTAGTGTATAGCAAAAACAGAAAAAAAAACTTTGGGAGAGGGTAATGGGGCCTACTGATTTGCAGTGCTGTTATTATTTCTCTGTCATAACCCAGGCATAGGGAATGAAGACAGAGGCACTTTTCTATGGTGCCAAAGATAAACATTAGGTAGGTTAGAAAGAGGACATGGAAGCATGGAATCTTCCCCACCTGTGCTGAAATGTTTGGTGATAGATGAGCTGCTAGAGAGAAAAACCATCCAACATTAAACTGGACAGGAAGTTCATTTGAGAGGTATTAAAATGTTCTATAATAATAAATTATAAAGTATCAAGGGTTTATGGAGGGTTTTGGGGAGGGAGAGGAAAAAATGAGGAGCTGATGCCAAGGCCTTACATAGAAAACAAATGTTACAAAAATGATGAGGGCAGTGAAGAAACAGATGTGCTTGACACCCAATGGAACTATGTATGCATTGTGATAAGAGTGGTATGAGCCCCAAGTAAAAGAATTTTTTTAAATTCTATAATTTACCATCAACCTATTCTCATCAATTCACTCTTTCCTTATAAACTTTCATAGACACATTCAGACACACACAAATTCTTGACACAGTTTCTTCAGGAGTCTTCAGTGAGCAAGCCCTCTCTTAATCACTGAATCATATTCCCTTCACATGACGTTCTGGGACCATCCATGTTCTACTTTAGAACCCTTTTAACCTACCCCGTTTGTGTCCTGTGCTCATTACAGAGCACGTGTTTCCTCGGTTCAGCTCAATGGTCTCAGGATATTCCAGAAACCCAGTTACCTAGGACCAGTATTGATAATTATGAGATGTATGTTATTAAGACCATGCCTGCACATTCAAGAAAGGGTGGCCTCTGCCCAAGGTGGCTGCCATCTGAAATAAGGATCATGGCCACACTTGTAAACCAAACATAAGCATAAGGAACAGATTCAGAACAAGCATACAACTTGCAGGTGAGTCAGCTCCACCTCAAGGCAGTGCCATGTAATGCTGAAAAGACATTTCCTGGTTCAGTGCCACTCAGTGGTGGTTGGCAGATGGTGAGAATCCCGTTGTTTCCAACACCATGCGTTCCAAGAGCTTCTTCAGCTGAGGCATTCTGGTTTCCCGGCAATTGTGATAGCTTGTGAGCTCTGGTGGCAGAGTGGTTATGTGCTGGGCTGGCATCCTCCCTGTCGGCAGCAGTTTGAAACCACCAGCAACTCCGTGGAAGAAAGGCTGAGCTTTCTGCTCCTGCAAACAGCTACAGTCTCAGAAACCCACAGAGGGGAGCTGGGCGCCAGCGTGGACTCCAGAGCAGGGCGTATTGTCAAAGCACATTCCGGCATATTCACATCTTTAGATGACTTGATCATTTCATCTCTATAACTAGGTCACGATTGAGAAAGGTCGTTATCACTGCCTCCATTTCACAGATCCAGGGACAGGGCATTAACCATTCAAGTCAGGTTTAGTGCTTAGGTTTTTTTCCCATTTTTGTTTTTAGCAGAAATTATCTCACCACTTAGATTAGACCAATTTCCTTTCTCCTCTTTGGCTCTGCCCATAGCATTTCTTGCATGTGGATATTCTCTTGCTACTGGTGTCATTTCCTCACCATCAAATTGGCATGGGTAGAGGGTGAGTTTCAGCCTAAGTTGTCAGTATCGCTGCACTCTTTTCCCTGGACTGCTATTAATGCCTAGTGCTCCTGCCAAGGTCAAATGGATTAAGATATGGGACTTTCCCATTCCTCCCACGCTTGAAAACATGACTGAGTGATGCTATGGCTTAATAATGTTTGACTTTATTTTCATGTCAATAAAAGTTGACAGAAACATCTCCAATGAGTAAAGAACACAATTAACTGTAGCCCAACCCTCTAAAGCATTTCCTCAAGGGCCTCTTGGCTTCCATGGTCTGTAGGCCTATTGGCTTCCACTTCCCATTGAGAACAGTTTTCTCCTTCCCTTCAGTTTACAAGGCTTGCATGCACTCTCTCTTCCTCCCTCTCTGCCGGCTTCTGGATGCAGTTGACAGTGAACCAGCTCAAGTTCAAATCAAAAGTAAAAAGAAGAGTGTGGGATATTCAGAAGCCCCACAGGGCTCTGTCAGCAAACTCCATCTTGCTTCCAAACCTTTATGAATTAATCAAGCAGCAGATGTATATAGCACCATATTGCACAATAAATAGAAAGACAGATTTTATAAAGGCTAGAAAAAGTTATACTTCTTTCCCTGCTCCATTAAGGGACTGTTTTGCTCAAGGGGTGGCAAGGGGCTACATTTTGAAATGTTTCTGGGATTTGACTATACAGTTTTTCAGTCTCATTTCATTTTCTTGTAAGAATGTTATTTATGTATTTGTTATTTGTTAGGTATGCCTTAAAGTCCTATGATATACATAGAATTATTCTTGTTGCAGGTAGGAGGTGCAAAAAAGTATAGATCAAGAACTAAAAGAAAAAATATGGATACAGGTATATTCCTATGTCTATATCTACACACACATACACGTTCCCTTTCTGCTAAATGCCAGCTGTAGACATTTTTCATTTGTGCATTCCTGTCCACATTATTACTCAGTTTTTAAAGTGCCTTCCTTGCCAGTTCCTATCAGGTTTCTCATCTATTAGGACTCACTAGTCATTGTGAAGCCTTTCTTTCATTATTTCAATTTCAATTCCTTTCTCTGGTTCATATCCTAAAGCCCTGGCTGCCCTTGGACATTATAATGAATTCTTGGATGCACATGTCACAATTATTTTTTGTAGTTGTTGTTGCTAATGCCGCTGTTTTATGTCCCATCTGTGCAAAGACTTCTGCCTTCAACTTCTCAGTCCCAAGCCCCAAACCATGAGAAAACCATATTCAAAAGTATGTTCTGGCTGGTTTGGAATTTCTCCTATGGCTTCCCTTTCAGTTACACATAAAGAGGAGTGTAAGTTGGAGCTATTATAATTCCATTCAGATTCCTGCCTGATTCACATTAGCCTGCGGTCTGGTTTCCATTAGCAAGGAAGCACTTGGGCCAGGGCTCTTTCCCAGGCAAGCCCGACAGCACTCCGAACATGGCAGTCTGCTTTCTTAGTGATCCAGGCAGGTGGTACCTTAGTCCCCCATATGATCCATTGGCTACGGCTCCTCCCCACACCTCTTCTTAGGATGGATGCAAGGTCGCCATCACAGTGCACCAGAGCCACCCTCTAAGGATGGGGAGAGTCCAGCCAAGGCTGTTCTAGTTCATAAAGGTCCTTAATCAAATATGGAAGGCTCCCTTACCATGGAGACACCATTCTAGAAAAGGATTGCAGAGCAGAAGAGAAAGCTGGTCATTAGAAAACCAAGAAAGATCAGGACACAAGTTATGAAGCTTTATTTCAAAATAAGAGTGAGCATAGGATAAGTATAAGGGATACTTAGGGCCAGATAAATATAAGGGATACTTCAGGATTGATATAGAGAGGAAGACATTTCATGGAGGAATTTTTTTTTCTTCTAATGGGTGTTTCAATGAATTTCTAGGATGTGGTTATCCCTGGAACAGGAATGGGGGACATTAATATCTGGTTCAATAATGATCATATCTGTTTCTCTTCATCTTGCCCAATACCACTAACATCTATAAAAGTGTTTCCTCACTGTGGATTGGTTCATGAATTCATCCCCTTTTAATGGGATGGGTTGGGGAAGGGTCTACTCTATTCTTTTTTATATGTATACAATTTTTTTTGTTTTTTTTTGGGGGGGGGCCATCACTGCTCTCTGGTGGTGGGAGTAGAAGGCCCAGCCCCACTGCTAGAATTGAACCTCCATCCCAGTGGGCCGCAGTCCTGCACACAACCACTACGCCACCGGGGCTCAGCCGGGTCTACTCTATTCTTATAGCTCTGGGGGCTAGATATAACTTATAGCTATAGACTTCATGAAGACATTTACTAGATGTTGTTAGATGAGGATAATTTTTTTTTTCAAATAAAACTAGGAACATGGTACGTGCAATCCCTTTGGCTTGGTTTCTTTGAAACACAAAATGCCATGAAACCAGTAACTGTGGACCTCAGACCTTTGGTCTGTCACTGTGTGCTTTTGATTGCTGCTTCTTTGTCTATAGTCCATGCCTCCTGTGTTTCTGGATCTCAAGTCCTCAGGACATCCAGTACTATGAAAAGTACTGATAGGGAGGCCAGATGACAAGTGATCCACAGAAGGTAGAAATCCGACACATAAACCTGGAGGCATCTGCACGGCTGTGAGTCTGTGGCACTCTTGAGTGAAAGATAAGACATTGAGATTTTTGAAGTTAGCTTCACTGCTGAAGAGTGAGATTCTGTGATGCTGGAATCATTCTTTACCCCAATGTTGACACCGAGATGAATATTATTGTGTGAGATGGCAGCAATCCTGAAACAACTGTTCAATTTCTCTATAGATGAATTATTCATCCATTTCATGTAGAATTTAAGACTGGCCACATGACCTGGGTTATAGCCAAGGAAATGTGGACACAGAGGACCACTGATAACTCCAAGGGAAAAAGTGATTCATGGGGCATCTCTTTTCTCTCTGCAACATGCCATTGTGACTGATTTTTCAGCCTTGGCCAGAGTCAGAGAGCTGTGTAACAGAGACACATGTACGCACAAGCAGGACATGTGCTTTTAACACCTCCAGAGATTCGCGTTTATTGTTATTGCTCCTTAACTTATCCTGACCTGACTGATAGGAGAATTACATCCAAAAGCCTTGTGATCTCTGTGTTCCATGTTGTTGCTGTTACATGCAGTCATAGCAATCCTGAGTCATAGCAATCCTGGAAGATACAGCTGAACTACCCCATTGAGTTTTACAGGCTCTAGGCCTTATGTGAACAGAAGGCCAGATCTTTTTTTCCCATAGAGTAGCTTGTGGGGGCAAATGGCCAACTCTTCGGTTGGTATCCAAGTGCTTGATCATTTCACCACCCAGAATCTAGAAGCATGGATCTAGTACTCCTGTGAATGCTGCATCCACTCAGACATATCTGTCAGAACAAAAGAGTGGCCTAGTGTTTTCAGTCATTGCCCAGGTGACTGAAGATTAAGCAAATTAACTTCGCTGTAGTATCGATTGTCCTGGGATTCTGTTGATCACTTTATTTCACTTTCTGTGAATACAGGCATGTTTCACCAAAGAAAAGGAGCAAAAGGTCAAGAGGGCTTCCTGACTCAGATGAAGAGCTTGGGATGTGTGCTTTGTTTTGTGACAAATCTGTGTTGCATGAGACCTCATGCCTGCATGCGAGACTCTGTCGTTGCTTTTCTGGTACAAATCAATGGAGGAGAAAGGAGTGTTGACAGCTCTTCTAACTCTGCCCGGTTCTGGGAGTAGTCCCATTCATGAATGAGACTGTCACACCCTGTCTTCACAGCATTCTATGCAACTCTCCTCCTGCTTCTAATTAGGGGCTTTCATGGTGCTTGGGTTTTATAATTTAGAAATGAATCTGAGATGCTTAGAAATATAGTATTTAGATTCTTGACAGTTTCATGATAATGATCATCAGCTGATGAATCTTTCGGGTGTAGGCTTTTCTCCTCAGACCTTCCTTTATATTTGATTCTGGGGCTTCCATCATCTTTGGGCAATGGGGATGGCCTTCATTTCTGGATTCAATCACTCCAGCATGTCAAGGAGCGTGTCCTAAATCATGAAAGGTGTGTGGGACACAGAGTCCTGCAATCCCCCTCGCATGGGGAAATCATGAACTTTGCATCACGGCAGGTCTGGAAACAACTTAGCCGTACCTGTATCCTTTACCAGAGAGACAAGTTCTAAATGCATGTTTAAGACAAAGCTGAGCTTGTGTTTTGCCTTTTCCCCTATTATTTTTCCATCTCCTGTGGCTCTGGGTTTCCTGCTGGTCCTCACTGGAGACCTGCCTGCAGATCCGAAAGAGGCAGCCTCCTGCATCACCAGAGCCCCCAGGGGCCGCAGCATGATTTATTTCTGGAGATGTGCTATTTTCTTTTCTCATTTTCTTGAGTCAACACACAGAAAGAGGCAGTGCCAGGTCTCAGGTTTTTAGAAAGTGAAATTAAATTAGCAAGCTAGGTGGACACATCAGAATTGGACAATTTAGGTCCCATTTTCCTTGAGGTGTTTAGCTAGATTGGTACTATTTTGGTTTTGCAGTTTGATCCGAAGGGGAAGTTGATTACTGCCTCTGAAATGAACTTCCTTCACCTCTTTCACGTGCTGGTTGAAAGTTCCATACAGCCAAAGCTGGAGGAAGCCAGTTAACTACGAAAGGGGTTGGGTGGGGGAAAGCAAATACTGGAGACATAAAGTGAGGAATGAAAAAGTATATGAAAGATGGGACATTCTTTACTGCTAGTCAGTTAAGCTTGCTAGTGATTAGCCTAGTGATAAAATTCAATTCTGAGAAGCGTGTGGAAAAGGTTCAAAGTCATTGGAAAACAAGCTCCCATTGCTGAGAAATTGATAGGTCGCTTCTGTGGGGACTTATAGGAAGTCACCATTCCCCCTTCAGCCTTCTGGACTAGCTCCTAAGGCAGTGACTTGTCCTGATAAACCTCTAGACACTGCCTGACAAGCATGGTAGGGCACACGTCTTCTCTGCGGCTTTTAACTTATTAGGTCTCGTGATGGTTTTTCATGATTATGCCAGCCTGCCATGGTGTCTGCAGTACACCACGTGCATTCCGACTTCTTCTTGTCCTTCAGCAAGAGCTATTTTGCTCATTAGCTTCAGGATGAGGGAGAAATTGCTGGCTCCCTCTGAAGATATTGCCTTCGGGTGACCTGATAAGCAGAATGCAAATCTGCAAATGAAGCTGGACCCAGGCTTCGAAGGCCTTCAGGCTTGTGATGCAGCATTTCTCTAAATGGTTTCACAGACTGGGGGATTTAGGGGTACACAGGGGATAAGCTGTGACAATGCTGACAGAGGCTGCGAAATGGGCACCAAGTGGGGCTTCTCATCCTTCTCAGGCTGATCTCTGCCGTGGTATGCATGGTTCCGAAATCAAGTCAGGCTTCTTGAGCAGCGTATGTATTTATCACGATAAATCATACTCTAGTTTAGATTTCATTTGGTGTGTGTGTATGTGTGTGTGTGTGTGTGTGTGTGTGTATGATGAAATCAGAGCATAGAATGTTCTGTCCTGGGAAATAATTGCCATTTACCCAAGAGGTGTTATTTGAAAGCTAATCTTATAAATACATAATGGGTTTCCTTCATAATTATTTATAGTAGGTAGCTTTGTAATGAATTATTATGTATTACTATTTATTTTAGAAACAATTCAACTGACTTCTAACCCATTCCCATCATGTGATATGCTACTCTAGAATGACACTGGAATAGGGATTTGGTTTTACTCCATTCCTATCATGTGTTATGCTACTCTAGAAGGCCACTGGAATACGGGATTGACTTCCAAGGAGCTCTTGAGTTTGAGGGGGAAAATGGTAAGCAAATAGGGATGATGGAGCACAACTCGGTTTCCTAAGATTGTTGTCATTTGGGTGCCATTCAAGGGTTCAGCCTCCTAATGGCCCTGTGCACTGCCCAGTCTGGGATCCTCCTCCCCATTCCTCTGTGTTCCCATATTTCATACAAGTGGGCTAGGAGGAGAAGGGGGAGACAGGATTCTCACAGGAATGTGTGTCTTCAAGTTCCTGCCAAGCCTTGAAAGAGTGAAGTTGAGAGGCTCTACACGGAGATGAGAATGAGTATTTAAGGGCTATGTTACAAGCTATTTGGATGCATAAAAATACCAGTTCTGTCTACCAAACTTAAGAATAGGAATGTTGTTCTAAATATCACTGTAGACTTTGAAAAAACTGAATAGTAAATCAATATGATCAGATATGAATTTTGTAAAGATTACTTGGACTGCAAAAAAAAGATGGGGCTTGGAGAGAAGACTAGGGAGAAATCAATACTATCTTTGGGGAGTCTAACTACTAAGACCCTGATGGGTTCAATACAAAATTATGAAGATCTGACATTCTGACCTTGATAAACACAATAGAATAAAAGGCTAAGCATGCATTACAGAAATGGTAGCAAGGTGAGGATCATTATATGGACATATAGAGAGAAAGAGCTGGCAGGGACGACACCCAGAGTTCCAGCTCCAACAACTGGATAAATGACTCCTAGGTATCACCAGCTTAGTTAAAACCTTGGGCATGGAATCAATTGTGTTAAAATTAATACTATTATAAGGCTAAAGTAAGGAGACTCCAAGAAGTGAAATAACGATGATAAGAAGGAGGTAGACAGGAACTGGATGAAATTTGGGGAGAATTCAAAGTAAGAAATTATTTTAAGAATAGGATAACCAAAAGTATTCATTATCCCCAGGGTAAGGCAGGCAGTGTCAAACAGTCTCTTGAACTTGGCAAAATATTAACCTCAGAGCTCAATATTATGGTAAGACTAGAAAGTGAAGGACAGTGGCATGAAATGAGGTGTGAAGGGAGGTAAGAAAACACTGAATATAGAACCCTCATACAAAATTTTTCAGGTAAGGAAATAAAAGGATGGTGTAGTTGAGACAATAAACAGATAAAACTATAGATGATATATTTAAAAAAAGCCTGTAGGTGGACACAATCACCAATCCTGGCCTTTTCTCACATCCTGCTATGATCAGTCAAATAGCAAGGGTTTTCAAATTGTCTGTTTCCCTATATTGTCTTCAGAGGTCATTCCGGTAGCATGGAGTTCACTACTTATGTATGGCACAAACTCTTCACCTGTTTGGCTATATACTGGAAAGTTGGAAATTCGAGATTGTCTGGGAAGAAAAGCCTGACACTCTACTGCTGAAAAAGGGCCTTTGAAAAACCGTGGATCATAGTACCACTCTGGCTGCATGGGATCACCCAAAGCCACTGCGCAGGGAAGGTTACTGCCTTCAGGACTGTGAGAGGCAAATGTCCTGAAGTTCACATCAAAAGCTGATCTTTGTTTTTAAGAAAAACAATTAAAGAAAAAATAAGTAGAGCATTATTTCCTTTTAAAAAATCATTTTATTGCGGGCTCCTGCAACTCTTATCACAAGTCATACATCCATTCATTGTGTCAAACACATTTGTACATTTGTAGTCATCATCATTCTCAAAACGTTTGCTTTCTATGTCAGCCCTTGGTATCAGCTTCTCATTTTTCCCCTCCCTTGCCCACCCTTCCTTCTTCACAAACCCTTGGTAATTTATAAAGTATTATTATTTTTTCCATGTCCAATGTCTCCCTTCACTCACTTTTCTGTTGTCTGTCCCCCTGGGAGGGATTGTATATAGATCATTGTAATTGGCTCCCCCTACCTCCACCCACCTTGTCTTTCCTCTCCTGGTATCTGTACTCTCATTATTGGTACTGAGCAGTTTATTTGTCCTGGATTCCCTATTTCCGGTTCTCATCTGTACCCATGCACATGCTCTGGTCGAGCTAGATGTGTAAGATAGAATTGGGGTCATGACAGTGGTGATGGTATGTGTGTGTGTGGGGGGGGGGGGCGGGCAGGGAGCAGCATTAAAGAACTAGAGGAAAGCTGCATGCTTTATTGGTTCTATATTGCACCCTGACTGGTTCGTCTTCTCCCCATGATCATTCTGTAAGGGGATGTCTGGTTGCCTACAGATGGACTGAAGGTCTTCACTCTACACGCCCCCTCATTCACATTGATAAGATTTTTTGTTCTGGGTCTTTGCTGCCTGATATCTTAGCCCATTGACACCTTATGATCTCACAGGCTGGTGTGCCTCTTCCGGAGAGTAATATTTCATCCCTCATTTTAAAACCTCTCAGGAAAGGCACAGCGATGATCAATTCTCAACATCCTTTCTATACACTCGTGGCATTCTCATCTATACATTGGGTACTCTCAGCAGCCCTCAGGACATCAGAGTGGAATACTCCCCAGTTCCAACGGGCTGCACAAGTGTTATTTATATGAGTCCCTTGTTGCCACCCAGGGCCAATCTATTGTCACTGATCCTCTACTTCACCAAGCACCGCATCTTTTCCCCTGTGTTGGTCTCTCCTAATCACATGGGCAAGATACATGAGATACAGTCTCACCAACCTCCTCCCCCTCCCCTTCTAAGGAGCATCCTGGTTCTACTTCCTCCCACACAGATTTGCTCACTATCTGGTCATCTGGGATATGTGTGATTTCCTTTGCCTACACCCTGATTGAGAGGCATCCATTCTGAAGTATGTATTTCATATGTATTTGAGGTGGTTGAAAAGATCTGCTTTGGCCTGGACTCACCTTAGTCCCCACAGTGACATTTTTCCTTTTAACGCTGAAAAGGAGATCTTCTGCTACAGATTTGCCCAAGGTGAAAAGTCATTTGATTTCTTGTCTACTGCTCCTTAGGTGTTGATTGTAAAGCCACCTAAATGGTGTATATCATTTCCCTTCGAATGTGCATGAGTTGTTTCTTTTACGGTAATTGCTATCAATTTCCTGGCAGTCTTTTAGGAAAATTTGAGTCTGATAATAGAATAATAATGGTAACTAACAGTAGATGAAAGAGACCCTTTCTCCAGTGAATGAAGTTTCCCAGATATTTGAACCTCAGAAAAAATTAAACTCAAATCTGTGTGGAAAAGGTGCATACCTATTATCGAAATAAAAATCCCCGTAATATAAGGAAATGGAGGCACTGAAGTGAGGAAATTAAAAGCTACTAAAACATGCACTTTCATAAGATTTAGACAGAAGAAAAATATGATTTAAAGGCATTTACCAGGTGGTCACTTTTTTATCAGGACATTCTGTTCCAGCAGCATCTTTTTTGGAAATAGAAGGATAAATATGAAGATGGTCACAATTGCTCCATGTCCCTTGTGGTCCCCTTCTGCTTGCCTTTGGAGCCACCATCGATTGAGTTGAGAAGAACTTCCCTTCCCTCGTCCCTAGGTGCTTGCTATCTCGCATGGCATGCATGGTGACTGTCGGGTCCTCTGGCGGTGCACTTGGTGACGTGGTGTTGCTAATGCATAGGCCAGCAGTTGGGATCCACCCGCCACTCCTTGGGGAAAAGATGCGGCTTTCCACTTCTCTGCACAGCTCATCTTGGAAACCCCCAGGGGTGGCTCTATCCTGTCCTAGAGGGCTGCTATGAGTCAGAATTGACCGCATGCCAGTGGATTTGGTTTAAGGTGGAATCAATTCCCCCACAATCCTCTATCCAAACAGGAAGCCATTCCCATGTTCTCTGCAAAGATGAGAAAAAGATGTCACCTGTCCCCAACAATGGGGACTCGACACAAATGTGCGTGTATTGCACTAAAATGTGAAACTCACTGAAACGCCCAGAGGGAGGCTTGCCACAGCACTGCCCACAAGTAGACTCGGAGCCATAGTAACCTTTTACAGGCTGGTCCATCATGAGTGAGCAGAAAGCCTCTTCATTCTCCCACAGAAAAGCGGCAGGTTTGAACCTTTGACCCTGCTGTTAGCAATCCCAGGCTCACTCGACAATGCCTCCAGTACTTCTTTACAAGGAGGTTAGGAGTTATAATACTTGCCATTCACGAGCTGTCCTAGGATGCATTTTTTAAGGATCTTACATCCTTAAAAGAGGAATCCAAACTCTTCCTTTCTGGTCCTGCTTATTACTATATGGCAGAGAAGGGCCAAAATCACCTGTCCCTGTGCTATTCAACTGTTTATGGAGGTGGACGCTGAGAATTCAACCAGAACAGAGTTTTTGAAAAGATGACCTAGCAACAGAATGGTCACTCTCTCTAGGAAAAAAAAAAGACTTGTCAAGAAAGCAGTTCTGAGTACCAGGGAGTGATGGCTCAAGTCCTGTAGGATGAAGCCCATCTTATGAGGGTGGAAAAGCAAAACACACCTTCAAAGTTTCCTGCCCCTTTGTCAATATATTTGCAAAGAGCAAAATCTCACATAAGTCTACCCATCTAGGTGGCTGGATTATCTTCTCTTCCTCTGCAGGATTAGCTCACGCAGCTTTGCCATCGTGTCCTCTGAAGAAAAAAAAAATCTTTCTGACTCCAGCTGGGGCTTCTCTGATGCAAGTCCTCCCAACAGCTCATACTGGAACTGCCTTCTACCTCCCACCTTTTCCAGAAAATGGCTTAAGGGGTTCAGCGACGGCATGGGCCAACTGCTTCCCCACACCACCTACTTGGCCATTGTGTTGTGTGCATTGGTAGCTCCTCTCTCTGAGTTGCAGCCCAGCGTGAGAGCTTGACTCAGTCCGGACTCCGAGACCAGAGCGGACCTCCTTGGGCTGCCCAAAGCCCTTCTATGACATTCTCTCAGAGGTCTGGGCTACAGAAAACCCAGAAGGATCAGCCCAAAGACCAAGTATATATGGATCCTATATCCAAAAATTAGTTAGTACAGTGCATTCTCAGGCATTTGCTTCTATAGTTGTAAATAACATCTGCTTTTAAATTAACTTGCTGAATCATGTGTATTCCTGGAGAATGGAAGGGCAAAATGGGATCAATGATAAATTTGCTGCATGCTGGTGGATGGTGTGTTGCCATGAGCTTTAAGCGATGCCAGTGGTCCTGCAACCTTCCACAGGTTCATTCATGGTGGACAGTTTCACTAGACACAAATATCAGTTAGGAAAAGGACTTAGCAGTCTCCTTCTGAAAGATTAACTAGTTGGAAGAAGCAGCGGGACATTCTTTTATACATTGTCTTGTTAGGTGCCACTATATCAATTCCAAATCCCAGCACTCTGTGCATAGCGGAAGGCAACACTGCCCTAGCCTGTGCCACCCTGCCATTGCTCTTTGGTTGGGGCCCACTGATATGGCTTTTGTTGGAGATCTTTCTCCTGGTAGTTGCTCTGCTGCTTTACCAAGAAACATGACGTCCATCTCCAGGGACTGGTCTCCCCTGATAATATGTCCACCGTATCTGAGACAACATCCTGCCATCTAGCCATCTAAGGAGAATGTTTTCCCATCTTCCAAGACAGGTTTGTTTTCCTTTTGGCAGTCCACGACACTTTCCATATTCTTTGCTAGCCTTAGCAGCCACATAAGTTGATTCTTCTTCAGTCTACCTTATTCAATACCCAACTTGCACATGAGGTAACTGGGGCTCGGGTAAGATGGCGTGAGTCCTTAAATGACATCATGCTTTCCAATACTTTAAAAGGGTCTCTTTTGCTTGTTTGAGGTAAACCTGTTTTTCATTAAAGACTCCAAGTCCCTTTTAGTTTTACTTTTTTAGACAGCAGTTTTGCCCAATGGGAGACATCATTTGATCTCTTTATTGCTGTTGCCATGAATATCGATTGTGGGTCCAAGCAAGATACAAATCCTTGACAAATTCATTCTTTTCTACCTTTATCATGATGTTTACCTACTTGCCTGATGGTGTTTGGGGTTTCGTTCCATTGAATTTTTGTCTATTTGGGGCCACAAGCCTTGACCTTCATCAGCAAGTGCTTCAAGGTCTTCTCACTTTCAGCAAGCAAGGTAGGGCTGTCTATGTATCATAGGTCAATAAACCTTCCTGCAACCCTGCTGCCACAGTCTCCTTAGAATTCAGCCTTTGTGATGACTTGCTCAGCACACAGATTAAGTATGGAGGGAGGATATAGTCCTGACCCGCACCTTCTCTGATCTAAAAACACACAGCACTCCCTCTTTTGGATGTTAAACTCTCTCACCCACTATGCGCAGGTTCGGTGTGAGCACATGTAATGTTCTAGGGTTCCCACTCTTTTCAAGGCTATGCATAATCTGTTATGATCCACAAAGTCAAAGATCTTACCGTAGTCAATAAAACACAAGTCAATATCTTTCTGGTATTGTCTGCTCTCAGCCAAGACTCATCTGATTTTAACAATAATGTCCCTTGTTCCATGTCCTCTACTGAATCTGTCCTGAACCTCTGGCAGCTCCTAATAAATGTGCTGAGAGTGTGTCAGAAAATGCCCCTTGAGACTGAAAATCACTCGATATGACTGGGAAGGTGCTGCCACTACAAAGTAGAGTCAACCTTAGTGATGAGTCTTGGCAAGGGCTATCATGAAAATAGCTGAAAATATCTGTTAATAATCAGAATGTGAAATGTGTGAAGTAAGAATTAAGGAAAATTGAACATCACAAAAAATTAAATAGTTTGTACAAAGATATATAACCTCCATACTAATGAACTGAAATCGATTGGCATTGGCAACTTTAAATCAGAAAGTCATGTTTATTGTAAAAGCAACAAAGTGAAATAATTGAAAGAAAAATTCACTTCCCTCTAGTCAATCTAGCCTCATTGTTACCCTATAGGACCCACTAGAATGCCCCTGTGCATCTTTGAGACTCTAAATCTTTATGGGAGTAGAAAGTCTAGTCTTAATCCCACAAATCAGCTAATGATTTCTAATTGCTGGTTTTGCACTTAGTTAACCAACACATAACCACTATGCCAACACATAACCACTATGCCAAGTCTAAAGTACTGAAAAATTCATGCATTGGGGTGGAATATTGAAAGATTCTATTCAAAAGAAGATGGAAGGAAAGCATAGAGTCTTTATACAAGAAATAATTGGTCAATGCTGAACTATCTCAGAAGGTAGCTTAAAATCAAGAACTGATCATATGTAATGGAGGATTTCAAGGAGCACTTAAGGTATTTGAATAAAACAATGCTCTAGAAATTGATGGAATTTCCATTGATGTGTTTCAACAAGCAAATCCAGTGCTGGAGATGCTCAGTCCTCTATGCCAAGAAACTTAAACACTGCGACTTAGACAGCCAACTAAAAGACACCAATACTATGTCCATCCCAAAGAAAGGTGACTCAACTGAATACTGAAATTAGAGAAAGAAACAGGTCACTGATAGCACACACAAGTAAAAGCTGGCTCATGAGAGTTTCAGAAACAGTTGCAACAGTACACTGCCTCAAAAGTCCTCACTGGACCCTGAAGAGATGTGACACCTGGAAAATCATTGCTGATATCAGATGTATATTGAACAAAACAGAGAATACCAGGAAGATGTGTTTCCTTGACTAGGCAAATGACTTTGACTGCGGATCATAATAAAGTACAGATACCATTGCAAAGAATGGAGATTCAAGAACACCTAATTGTGTGCATATGAACCCTCTGCTTAGACTAAGAAAAGATTGAAGTTGCCAGAGAGTTCATTTTACTTGTATCCCCAATCAGCAGCAGCAATCAAACAATAAAATGACTTATTGCATAAGGCAAATCTGCTTCGAACGACATCTTGAAAGTGTTAAAAAGGCAACATGTCACCTTGAGGTCTAAGATGTCTCTGCCCAAAGCAATCATCTCCTTTGCATGTGAAAGCTTGTCAACACATAAGGAAGACCAATTAGCAAAGGATGCCTTTTAATTTTGTTGACAAGGAATATTGAATGTACCACAGACTGCCAGAAGAATGAACAAATCTTTCTTAGCAGAAGCACAGCCATGATATGCCTTAGATTCAAGGATGATATGATATCATCTCATGAGAGGGAAGGGGTTACTGGAATCCTAGGTGGACGTGCTGAGGGACTGCTGAAGGTGGGAAAGGATACTGACAATTATATGTCCCCCCTTGCCTATATTGATACAGAGGGTGCTAACAATGTATTTTAATGGAACAACCTCTACAAAGGCCTCTATGCTCTGAAATAATGAAATGAATACTCATCTAGTGCTGCATATAGCAATGGAATGCTGACCTTCAGTCATTAGGAACTACAAACTCAAATGGGGAACAATGGCTTTTTCACCTGAAGGCTGCCATTTGTTTCCTCAAGATGACAGGCGCCAATGTGGATGTTGGGATGCAACAACTTTGGAATGGGCAACTGCTGTAAAGCTGTAAATGACACACTGAATAGTGGAGGGCATGAAAGAGAGGGGATTTCATGTGAGTTCTCCTCCCTCCCCCTCCCTCCAAGTGAATTGACTTGGTTTTACTTAAAGTCTGAAGACTGAGCATTGCCTGGAGCCTCTGCATTAACTCCAAGCGGGAGGCAGTGATGGGAAGGAAATGGAATTTGCAGAGGAAATATATGGGCTCTGTACTGCAATGTCAAATCGAAAGAGTTCTCACATTCACAAATCGAGAGTCATCTGCATCTCACATAGGACCTGCTCCCAATGCTATCATGACCAATTCTTAATTTATGTTGTCTTATTTGCAAGTATCATGGTGCATAACGAAGTTCCAACGAACAGATCACAAAACCTAAATAACAGACCTTCAGAGGAGAAGAGGAGAGCCATCAATTTAGATGTTTAAGCTGCTAAATAGAATTGAAGTGGCTGTCTGTGTATATTGCTTTTCCCAGTTCAGAGAGCAGGTGAATTGTGTGTTCTTGGAGAAAGGAGACTGACAGGGCTTGTGGAGTGTGAGGGCTGTCCCCTCCCCGTCCTCTCCACGTCCCTTTCCACAGTCAGTCTCTCCTTCCTGGGATTCAGAGAGCAAAACCTGTTTGGCAAGACAGATCTATTCATAGCAATTGCCATTTGTCATGCACCTCATTCACAACTCACCTTCTTCCTTTTTCAGGTGTCCCCTTTCAGTAGGTGTGAGGGTGATGAGGTTCTGTGGGTGGGTTCAGGATCTGTGTTCTGATGTTGCCAGAGCACTTACCTTCCTGGCTGTCTGGCCTTGAACAAATCTCTCACACTCTGGGTTTTGCTTTATAAAATAGATACTCTGAGCTTTACGAAGTTGGCACCAGAACGACCTTCTCTTTCTACTCATCCTGGAGGTTACGGAGAACAGTATTTGACAATGTTTCAAAGTCATGCGTAATGTTTTCAGGTGCTTCATCCTTAGGAGCAAGGATGGGATCTTATGTCCTTAGGGAATGTGGTCAGGAGAGATCGATCCCGGGAGAAGGACATCATGTGGGTCAGAGAAAGAGAAAGGTCCTCAGTGAGACAGACTGACACAGTGGCTGGAATGATAGGTTGAGGCCCAGTGACAATGAGGAGAATGGCACAGAACGGTGCAGTGTTTACTTTGGGGGCACATAGGCAACTCCATGGCACACAAGAACCTGCAATGTAGGAAGACCCCTAAAGCGCTTTGGTGGCAAAGGGGCATAGAGGATGCCGTGGTGCTAGTGCTGGAACTGCTCCCTTCTTTCATTCACTGCTACTCTCACCTACGAGCAGTGTCTGACGAAGGTAGGTGGGGTCTGTAAATATTGATGATTTGGTGCCCCCCTACTTACCCAAGTATTTGAAAGGAACGTGTGTGTGTACACGTGTCTTAGTGATCCATGATGCAGTTTCCTTTCACCTGTGATGAATAATATCAGTTGAATGCCAAAATGCTATATGTCATTTTAGCAAAATTAGATTATGAATTTTTTAGTGGATGCAGGGTATTTGATTTTTGCTCTATATCACATATTTTTTACTAAAAGAACAAAGAAAATGAGCCAGCGATATCAGTTGTCTCAGGAATCAGTATAAAATTCTGTTGCTCTTCCACAAGAGCAGCAATGGCAAATTGGCTCTCTGGTGTCAAACTCATGCAGGGGGGTTTGAATGAAGAGAGAGTTGAACAGGTATTTATAGAGGTGATAACATAATATGTAACCTCCCTACCCCGAATTCACAATGCAAAGTGTTTAAAAAGCATAAGCAAAACCAAAAAAGACTGAAAAAAACAATTGTTGGCTTTCACAAATTTTACTTTAAATTGTGTATACTTCATATTTTATTTTGGGTTCTTTAGAGAAGCAAAATTACTGATACTCCGGAGAGCAGTGATGCCAAAAAAAAATTACTGATACTGATGTGATGGCAGTGAATTTTACTTCAGTTTTATAAGACATATATCAAAAATTATGTATGTCTACAGAGTTTGGGGGAGTGGGGAGTCCATTGTGGTTCAAGGCCATTAGATTGCAAGCTGCAGTCTATTCCTGATTTTTGTAGCATGGTGGGCTGACAAATAGGGAAGTAGGAAGATGAAGCAGGAAGACTTAACAGGCTGTAGATGTAGAGTTGAATGGTTCCAAGGCAAGTAGTCCCCCAAAGGCTTCTGGAATCAGTGTGCAATATGGCAGGAGGCTATCAAACCAAGTGCAAGAGCCTGATGCACCAGAAGTGACATGCTTTCCCACAGAATATGCCTCAAAAGGAGCAAGCCACATATCTGAGCTATCTTTCTTCCAATTGCCTCAAGGCTTTGACCTAATCAGGGCCTGCATTTCACCACCACTGCTGACTTCTCACAGTGTTGATTATGTTTTGTCAGATTCTCTCATAGAATTTGCTACCCTGTGTTAGATCACGTTATGGGACATTGCTGCCAAACTACCAAGAACCCTGGTCCAGCCAAGCTGACACAAAATCTAGCTATCACACTGCAATTCTGAGGCTTGTTTCATAATTAATGTTCTACATATAAATGGATAATTGAAAAGATGCCATAAGAGAAATTATGGTGATCAGAAAACAAATATCACAAGGAATTACAATATTTCCATTTTTAGACAGGTCTTTCTAACATGCTGTATTTAAAAATATTTACTTCTCATCTGTACTCCTACAAATTGTTCATTTATTTCATCTCAGTTAAACTGTTACATAATATCTATTTCTGTACGTAATAAGGCTAATCAAGTCTTCCTTGAATCATTGTTGTAAACTGAGGGTATTTTCAATCTCTTGTAGGCCCCAAATAAACCTTCTTCTTGACAGTTTGGCACATTAAAATTTATGTGTAAACCAATATTGGAGTCCTGGTGACATAGTGGTTATATGTTAGGCTTCTAATTCAGCAAGTAAGATCAGCAGTTTGAAACCACTAACTTCTCAATAGTCCTACATTGTCACACTGAGTCTTAATAACAATTAATTTGACTTGGAGTTTGGTGAAACAATTTCAACTTTGGGAAATATACATTGTATTTTATCCTGTATGCCTATATAAATTAAATGTGTCTTCCCTGAATGTATAAATTTAGTTCTCAAGTAACAATGACATAAAGGGCTGATTTCAAGTCATTGGGTAAGTCTTCACTTATCCATATCGATGCATCCTTCATCAGGTATAGCTGCATTATTTAATAAGAAATATCTATCTGAAAGAACTTCATATATGTTCACCCTTCTTTTCATGTAAGACTCAAGCGTGTCAATGATGGTGTAATACATGATTATGTGAAATTGATCGCTGGCACTCAATTCTGGAACACTTCTATCATTTACTTGTTTACCTCTATTGCTTCTGTAACAGTGAACTGTTTGATAATCAGTATTTGTTTTGTTGTGTTTTCAAAATATTCTTTTAAATATTTTGACAAGAAATACCTTCTGCATGTCTTCAAATTTACTTCTGAATCTTGGTTAAATTGACTCATCTGGTGAAAATATTTCAATATATTATTCCACATGACAAACATAGAAACATGCCATTTCTATTTTTGGAGATGCTTACAGATTACCCTTTGATTACTCTTTTTCATCTCTACTCATTGGCTATATTTTCTAAAACATTAAAAATCTGAGCGTTTGATTCCAGGATTGCACTCACTACTATACCATGTAAATTTTGACATGTATTAGAAAGGCGTTTTAATTATCACTCATTGCCTGAATATGTTTTAAATTTACAAATTCTTCACTGGTATGACGTTTTATGCTAACAATTGTGATAAATCACTCATGTTTTCCATCTGTTGAAAATAATATATCTTAAAATGATACTTAGCTGATTTTTATGACACATATTAGGAATGGAATCTTTAAACTGAAACATTTATTTTAATGAAAATTTTTATTAAATGTTGTCATTTATTAAAACTATTAATTATCTCTACACTGTTTTAGAAATTTGTGATTGTTTTTCTCTTCTTCAGTTACTGCATTTTGAGATATGACCTGGGAAAAATGGAAAAACTGAGCAACATGTTCAAATTAATTATAAATATTTCTATTCTGTGGGGACCCAAACACGAATTTCTACCTGAAAAAGATAGTCTATGTTCATCATTTGTAAAACTATTAACAAAAACACATTGCACAACATTTCAAATACTACTTTTCTACATTAATTTGTGTTTTCAGTTTAGGCATAAAGTCATAACCACTCTAAATATGCTAATGTACAGTATCTGTTTTCATTTTTGTCAATCACATTTAAGTTGCACTGATCACTAAATACATGCACAGTTAATCAATAATTCATTCAGACTGCATCATTTGCAAACAGAATAATATACAGATCTGGCTTATGGAGACTACAATAGCCATGCCCCTTTATAATTTTTTTAATCATCTTATTGGGGGCGACTACAAGCTGTTTTATAATTTGCAATACATTACAGCTGTACATTCTGACTACATTGTACAATTTGGTTACAGAAGTTCTTTTGTTTACTACCCCCAAATTTTTGACAGGGATTTTCAGTTAGCCCCCCAGCTCTTGGGCCACTATGCCACCAGAGCACCCCTGACATGAATTTTCAAATAGTCTGCTGTGATCTTACCAATCACCTGGTCCTCTTTGGTGACAATAATCTACACTGCTGCTGCTGTTAGATGTCACCTAATTGGTTCCAAATCATAAGGTTATGCCAAACAGAATGAAATATTGCCCAAGCCGATGCTGTCCTCATCTTTGTACCCATGCCTGAGGCCATGGTTCATCCATGGTGTCAATTCATTTTGTCTTGGACCTTCCTCTTTGTCACTGTCCCTCTGCTTGACCAAGCGTAATGTCTTTCTCCAGGGACTGGTCTCTCCTGATAGCATGTCCAAAGTATGTAAGAGGAAGTCTCCCCATCCTTGCCTCTTTAGAAATTTCTGGCTGTACTTTTCTAAGATCTGTTTGTTCTGATAGTCCATATTACTGTCAGTAGTCTTTGCCAAGACCATAATTCAAATACATCAATTTTCTTAGGTCTTCCTTATTCAATGTCCAACTTTAGCCTTCCACTATAGTCCTCAAAGTAATGTCCTTGTTCTTCAACACTTTAAGAACACTACAGAGGCTTTGTGGGGCAGATTTAGCCATGCAGACGAGCTGTTCGCTGTCTTGACTGCTGTTTCCAGGAGCGTTGAGTAGAGCTCTAAGCAAAATGATGTCCCTGACAACATCAGCCCTCTCTCTTTCTCATGTCTATTGGTCCAGTTGTGAGGATGCAGGTTTTCCTCTTTATGGTGCTGTCATCCACACCAGACACTGCACTCCTTCACCCTCATCAGCAAGTGCTTCATGGCCTCCACACTTTTAGCCAGCAAGGCATGCCATCTGCATGTCACAAGTGGTCATTAAGCCTTCA